>JARBWK010000002.1:145967832-146240332 GCA_030556195.1 Anolis apletophallus
GAAATAAAAACAAAGAAGTAGGCATCCTCTTCATCTGTTTATTTTCAGTTTGCTCCATTGAATTTGAGATGTGTTTTAACTTGCCTTATGTGACCTCTTTGGTTAACTGTCAAGACCAAAGTCTTAGGGCTTTTCCACTCAGCCCTACATCCCAGAATATCAAGGCAGAAAATCCCACAATATCTGCTTTGAACTGGGTTATCTGAGTCCATACTGCCATATATTCTGGTTCAAAGCAAATAATGTGGGGTTTTATTCAGCTGTGCCATAGAGTGCATCTACACTGGAGAATTTAATAATAATACATGTCAAACTACTTTGGGACTTTTGAATTCAGGCTGACAGAGTTTTGGAGCACAATACTCCTGACCTCACGATCGTGTTAAAAAACAAATATGGATTATCGATGTTGCAATCCCAAGTGACAGCAGGATTGAAGAGAAACAACTGGGAAAGCTGACATGATATGAGGATTTAAAGATTGAACTGCAAAGACTCTGGCATAAGGCAGTCAAGGTGGTCCCAGCGGTGATTGGCACACTGGGCACAATGCCTAAAGACCTTGGCCTGCACTTTAACACAATTGGCGCTGACAACATTACCATCTGCCAGCTGCAAAAGGCCACCCTACTGGGATCTGCACGCATTATTCGCCAATACATCACACAGTCCTAGACACTTGGGAAGTGTCCGATGTGTGATCCAATACAACAGCCAGCAGAGTGACCTTGTCTGTTGTGGACTCATCTTGTTGTGTTTCAAATAATAATAATAATTATTATTTATTTCTAACCCACCCTCTCTCCCCCAAGGGACTTTGGGTGGCTTCCAAAAACAAAGGCAAATATCCAGTGCCATATACAATCATAAAAAGACAGCAGAATAAAATACAAAATAAATCATTGTTTAAAAGTCTGTATAAAATAGACTCTATGGGGAGGATAAACTATCAGGCCTCATAAAGTGAAATAGCAATAAGTACTGTTTAAATATAGAATCCAGAAATATAAAATATAAAAGTGGCTCTATGAAGGTGTAAAGCCCAACTGAGATTACATCTGCCCCCTCACTCCTGACCTTCGGGATCTGGAAAGAAGCATTCCCAGAATAATGGTTGAGTTTAATAATAGACTAAGTATCAATGATGTATGCGGAACGAAATTGGACAGGTTTCTTATCTTGGCGATCTGGTTTATATGTACTGTATTTATATGTATTTATTTTACTTGTATTTTAATACTTTATTGTTTTTATGATGTTTTAATTTGTAATCTGGCATTGAATCCTTGCTGTTAACCGGCCTGAGTCCCTCTGCAGAGGTAGAGAAGATCGGTATATAAAAGTTTTAAATAAATAAAATAAAATAAATAAATAAATCCTTAACAAGGACATCAGTCAGGAAGGAGGGGGAGTGTCATTAGTCATTAGGATGCAACCTTTCTGTAAGATATGGAGAATAGATGGGTTTTAGGTGTTTTTTGAAGGAGGGGAGGGAGCTGTTCTAACATCTCCTTCCAGAGAGAAGGAGTGACCATGTAGAAGGCCCTCTCTCTCTCTCTCTCTCTCTCTCTCTCTCTCTCTCTCTCTCTCTCGTGCCCACCAGCCATGCTTGGGATGAGGGTGGGACTGAGAGGAGGGCCCCCTCATATAATCACAGTGGCCAAATGGGTTTGTAAATGGGGATGCAGGCTCTCAAATAATCTGGCCCTGAACCATTATGGGCTTTGTAGGTGATAACCAGTACTTTGCCTTTAGCCCGGAAGCAGACCGGCAGCCACTGGAGCTGCCATAACAGGTGGGTTGTCCAGTCTCTGAACAGTGCCCCAGTTAGCAATCTGGCTGCCAATGTCTGAACCAGTTGAAGCTTCCAAACTATTTTCAAAGGTAGCCCCACATAGAGAGCGTTGCAGTAGTCCAATCAGGATATAACTAGAGCGTGGACTCCCATGGCCAAATACGGCATCTCAAGGTATGGATGAAACTGGCGCACAGGTTTTAATTGTACAAAAACACCCCTGGCCACTGCCAAAACCTGGGGCTCCAGGGTCGACAATGAGTCCAGGAGTACCCCCAGATTTTGAACCTGTGTCTTCAGGGGGAGTGTGACCCCGACCAACACAGGCTGAAACTCCATACCTTGATCTGCCTTATGACTGACCAGGAGTATTGCTGTGTTGTCTGGATTTAATTTCAGCTTGTTGGCCCTCATCTGATGACAGGCATTGGTTCAGGAGCAGAACAGCATACAGATCTTTTGGTGGAAATGAGTAATAGAGTTGGGTGCCATCTGTGTAAATTTGACATCTAACTCCAAACTCTGGATGATCTCTCCTAGTGGTTTCAGATAAATGTTAAACATCATGGGGGACAAAATTGAACCCTGAGGGACCCCACAGGCCACAGGCCAGGGAGTCGAACAGGAGTCCCCCAGAACCACATTTGGGTCCACCCCTCCAGGAAGGGTTAACTCTGTTTCGCACCACTTTAACTGCCATGATTCACTACTAATGAGTTGTAGTTTTGCAAGGTCTTTAGCCTAGTATCCCAAACTACAACTCCTATGATCCCATAGCATAGAGCCATGGCAGTGAAACTGATGTCAGGCTGCTTTAATTCAAGAATGTAGATTCAAGAGTGTTCCTTACAAGGAACAAATTGAAAAGGAATGAGAGTTTCTGGGGGTCAGGACCCTCCAAATAACTTCCTTCAGAGTAGGACATGCAAAACTAGTAGGACTATTCAAATAAGGATGCATCTCATTTCTACTCACATGCCTGTTATGTAAAATTAAAGGAGCACTGCGTAACCTTAGAATGAAAGCTGGATTTAGCATGAAACACTTCCCTATTTGTCAAGCTCACGCAGTTTCAAACACTACATATTCTGCAAGAGGGAAAGGGAAGGTGGGGAGAGAGAAACCTGCCTCATCCAGTTTTTCTGCCTTGGGGCTGAATCAGATACACCTCGGATTCAATTGTGAGCCTCTCTCTGGATGTGAACTCTTACCAGTGACATCAGCAACCTTGTGCAGGGCAAATACATTTCCAAAGAGTGGCAGTTTAAATCTAATAACATCCCAACAATTTACACATTGGAGCGTGGGGAATTGAATGCCTCATGGCATTTAACTAGGGAATCCCTTTTTAAAGCATTTTTTTCCTTTTCATTTCATTTTTTTTACAAGGCTTAGGGGGGGGCTTGGATATCTCAGAGAGCGAACCGACAATCCCTGCTGAGCCACTACTGTCAGCTGCATCTAGCAACTGGGGCAACAGTGATATTATTTTATTTTATTGCAAGGAGGCTTGTGCAGCCAGGAAATTCCTCTAATGATTAGAATCTAATCCAAATAAACCTGGGCTCTTCTGTAGAGCCCACTCTCAGGGTGGGCACTAGTTCAAAGGAGAGGAAAGTGGTAGCACCCAAGGAATCAAGCTAAATTCATTGTTATTAAAACAGAGAATAGAAAAGCAGCACTGTTTTATACTACCAAAAAGTCCTGATAAAATCACTGGTGCCTAAGGCTGCATCCACACTGTAGAATCAAATGTAGTTTGACATCACTTTAAGTACCATGGCTCATTGCTGTAGAAACTTGGGATCAGTAGTTTGCTGAGGCACCAGCACTCTTTGGTAGAGAAGGCTAAAGACCTTGTAAAGCAGCCAAGGGAAAACTTTCTAACTTGGGGGCCGCATGGTGGACCAGAGCAGGATGGGGGGCTGGGAGGGAGAGGGTTCTCCCCAAGTCCCTTTCCTCCCCTTCCTCTTCTCTTTTGGAGAAAGAATAGAAAGGAAAGGTGGGAAACATTTGGATTCCTAAAGGGTTAGCCTTGGTCAGGATGAGAGAGAGAGAAAAGGTGTTTGTCTTCCAACCCCCCGAAATAACGAGACAGACACAAATATATATGGTTTCACATTTTGGGCAACTTTTATTAAATAGTTACCTATTTAACTTGTAACTCAACTAACCTTTTGGTGTCAGTTCAACTTGGTGTGTGTAAGCTGGGGTAGCATCTCCTAAAGTCTACCCCTCAGCTATTAAGGCGTACTATCTGGGTCCCCTGTATATTTCAACCCGGGCAACCCATAAGGGAAACATCAGGAGAAATCTCTCTCAACTTTTGAGACTAGACTCTCCCCGCTCCTGGGACATTCACCATCACCTCACCCCTAAAATTAACCGTCTAGGTGAGTGTTTTCATAATGCCCCACACCCTTAAGGGGTGCCTTAAGTGTATACAAACCTTTGAATAACTAAACTATTTACGCTTAGCTAGTTTACTAGCCGACCATTCCATCTAAGCCCCTAATAGACAGTATAGGATAGGCAAAACCCTTGTGGGCGAATTCCTATCCGACCCCCAAATGTGAAACCATTTGAGCGATCATTATTATATACTGGGCGGGAGTGGTGGGCAATGTTCTATTGCAGAATGAGGGAGAAGGGGCTGGCAGCACACTATGCCAGCCCCTCCTCCCTTCCAGTACATTCTGCAAAATTAACCAATCTCTTCTCCGAGGGGAGGAGACAAAATTGCTCCGCCCCCCAACTTGTTGGAGGGTGAAGTGTAATCCATTAGACCAGACCTGGGCAATTGACGGCCCTCCAGGTGTTTTGGACTTCAACCCCCAGAAATCCTAGCCAGTTTACCAGCTGTTAGGATTTCTGGGATTTGAAGTCCAAAACATCTGGACGGCCAGCAATTGCCCAGGTCTGCATTAGACCCTTTACTGCCTACTCCTGATACAGAATCCTAGAGCTGGAAGAAACCCCCAAGGGCCATCCAATCCAAACCACAGCCATGCAAGAAGGCACAATCAAAGCACTTCCGATAGACAGCCTCTGCAGAAAAGCTTCCAGAGAAAGAGACTCACTCCACCACACTGTGAGGCAGCCTATGCCACTCTCCAACAGCTCTTATTCTCAGGAAAGTCTTCCTAATCTTTTCAGTCAAATCTCTTTCCTGTCGCTTGAAACCATTGCTCCCTTGTGTATTGGTGTCTAGAGCAGCAGAAAGTCAGTTTTCCCCTCCTCCTCTATGGGACACCCTTTTAAATCTTGAAACATGGTTTTCATGTTCCCTTTCTACCTTCTATTCTCCCAGCTAAACATCCTCCAGGAGGAAAGGAGGAAAGAAAAAGAGAAGGGAGGGAGGGAGGAAGATAAGGATGGAGGGAAGGAAGGGTGGAAGGGAATAGAGGGAAGAGAGGGAAGAAAGAGAGATGAAAGGAAAGACAAGAAGGAAGGAAGGAAGGAAGGAAGGAAGGAAGGAAGGAAGGAAGGAAGGAAGGAAGGAAGGAAGGAGAAAGAGGGGAAGAAAAGAGGGAATGAAATAAGGACAAGAGGGTGGAAGGGAAGGAAGTAGGGAGGGAGAAAATGGGTAAGGAGAGAGGGGATGGAGGGAAGGAAGGAAAGAGAAAGAAGGATAGGATAGGATGGTCAAAGAGAGGAGGGCCTGAGAAAAGAGCCCAAGGGGCTGCATCCAGCTCCGAGGCCTAGGGTTGCCCATACCTGATGTAAAGTGACAGCTCCCATGTTCCAATAGCATTGAGCCATGACAGTTTTGTCAAATTGCATTAATTCTGCAGTGTAGGCACATCCTCTGTTATAGCGCTATGGTTCTACTTTAACTGCGTTGCCTCCCTTCTGTGAATCTTGGGATCTCATATTCTCTGACTCCTCTGGTTTGACAGGAGGAACCCTGACAAATCTCTTGCTGTGCCACTTTTCAGCAGCTTTTAACATGTCGTAGGCCCTCGCTCCTCCTCCCAATTCCCCCTTTGTCTTCAGCTTACTTCTTTTGCTGCATACTGAGTTCAAAGTGCAACTCAGCAGGGAGAAGACCGGGACCACATTCTGACATTGCTTGGCACAAGTTTCTTAGTTTTATCTGTGAAATGTTGCAGAGAATGAGATCTGAATATTGGTCAGACATAAGCAATGATCCCCAAGCTCCAGACATTTCTGACTTCCACTGCTAACAGTTTCAGCTGCTTTGGCTAATGATTCCAGGGCCCAAAGTCCAAAGCTCGGGAATAACTGGAGACTGGGAAACACTGTCTAAATTACTGCTTCTTAAACTGTGGCTCCGGACCCCAAATGAGGTCCCTTTAGCTCAGTGGTTCTCAACCTGTGGTCTGTGGACCACCAGTGATCTGCAAGAACTGAAATATGGTCAGTGGCCTCTACGTTACTCCACCGTTGCAATAAGAGTGACTGGTCTTGCAAAACCCTTTTATAATGCTGAGACTTATTAAATCTGGTTTTCTGTGTGAGAGCAGATGCCAACTACTGGATGGCACATGTTCCGTATTAGAAACTAGAACTGATGTGGTCTAATAAATATAATTTTCTGAATCAGCACCCCAAATAACCAAAGCAAATCTAAAGTTGACCAAAAATGGATTTGTAACCCTTTTGGTACTAATGTTGGAGAGTTTGCCCTGGACAAGTGGTTCCTGGCAAAGTGGTCCCCAGTCAAAATAAAGGTTGGGAACCACTACCTTAGCTCAATGTTAGGGTCCCAAAAATTGGCAACAGTAAAACAAAAAAAGGATTAGAACCTAATGGCTGTTTTAAGTATTTACTAAAATATGTTGTTGCAGTGTTTACTGTGGACTCTGCAGAAGATGCTTCAGCTGTACTTCATAAAAGGGAAAATCAGTCTGTTTAGCAAGCCTTGCAAATGCTGATTTGTTATCAGTATTTTTTTTTTGTTTTTACATCTTATTTTATATACCTATATAGTCAGGATCATGTAAACATTTCTTGGTCCAAAAGCGGAAGCAAGTGGAAAAGTTTAGGAGCACCTGGTCTAGATAATCTATCTGGCTAAGCATTCTGAATATCCCCTTCCTAAATTGCAGGGAGCCATGACATAGAGACAAAAAGTTCAGACTACTAAGTGCAAAGTAAAACAAAGGCTGACGTAATACACTCACTAGAGTTCGGCAGTTTAGACATTGAACACAGCTCAGGCATTCCAGCATAGATTTATCTCCAACTTGAAGCCCTGCCAATTGGCACAATGCTCTCTTTCTCATTTGGAAAGCTCTGCAAGGTCAAGCTGGGTAAGGCCTTTGATTGGAAGGACTCCCAAGAAACACACGCACAGAAAAATTCCAGGAAATGCTACTGGAGACTTACACTACTGGCATCTCTCCAGTGGACTGCAATCCTTCAGAGGTCCTGCTGATGAAAATCCCAGTTCATTTCAAAGGGATTCACGGCAGCTGACACATTTTGAAGGTCAGACCTTCTTCAGTCAGGAGTGCAAAAAAGAGACATCAAGAAAGGTGTCCCCACAAAAGATTGCCTCTGACCCAATGACATATCCTTTGAGCAATTCAGGACTTCCTTAACCATTCATAGAATCATAGAGTCCTTGAGTTGGAAGAGACCTCGTGGGTCATCCAGTCCAATCCCCTGCCAAGAAGCAGGAAAATAGCATTCAAAGCACCCCCGACAGATGGCCATCCAGCCTCTGTTTAGAAGCCTCCAAAGAAGGAGCCTCAACCACACTCAGGGGCAGAGAGTTCCACTGCTGAACAGCTCTCACAGTCAGGAAGTTCTACCTAATGTTCAGGTGGAATCTCCTTTCCTGTAGCTTGAAGCCATTATTCCATGTCCTAGTCTCCAGGGCAGCATTCCTCATAGGGTATATTTGTACAATGAAATGTGTGCTTCAGCATGATTATGTGCAGCTTGCATGAGATCTCCTCAAAAGCAGTGCTTAAAATCATAGCATAATCCAGCCCAGATCCAACCCAGATTTAGTCTAGTCCAGCATCCTGCCAATGTAGGAACCCTTCACAAAAGCATTCCTGCAAGGGGGCCATCAAACCTTTGCTTAAACATCTATAGTGAAGGACACTCTGGCACTTGTATCAAGCTGTACATTCTTCAAAGAGACCAAATACTGTATATATTCACATGCTTGTGATTGACCCTTTTTAAGTTGAACAAACCTTTTCTGCACAAAATCATTTCAACTTCCAAATTCACACACATATAATTCTTTCTATACATATGATTTGGAAAGCAAGCACAAAAGGACTGGCTGAGTGATGAAAAGACACAAGAAAGCCATTTTACATTTCAAAGGTCCATGAAACAAGGCAACAATGATTGTAACTGGTCAAAAGTTGCTCGTGGGATTTGAGCATAAAAACAAGGAAAAAACACACAAGAAATTTATACTTTGAGTGCCGGATCCAGACTCCATGAGGTCAGAATTCAAATCTCCACTCAGCTACAAAAAAATCTGGCTGACCTTGGGCAAGTCATACTCTTTCAACCTCAGTAGAAGGCAATAGCAAACCTTTGCTAAATAAATCTTGCAAAAAAAAGAGTAATAGTAGGGTTACCATAAGTTGGAGCTCAACATATGAAGGCACATAATTTGGAAACAGGATATGAAATTCAAACTCTCTTGTTTTGCTAAACCTCCCTCAGCCCTCAGTGTGGGTTTTCCCCATGGCAGAAGCCATCTTCCCTCTTCCCCCATTGCAGCTTCAGGGGCTTTCAACATTCCCCAAGGCAAGGCATACATATTCCAAACACAGACATTCACCTTTTCCGTGTTACCCAGAAGCAGGAGGCACGCGTACATGTGATTTATTGACCCATCTTCTTTCAGCCTCTGTGAGGGGCAGGATGTGTGACTATTATGTAATCATTAAGAGTAAGCTCTAGAAATGTCTTCACAATTGCTCGAGTACAGTGAAGTTTTGCTTCCACTGTGAGCACTTGGTATCTGCTGGCTTTTGGTTCCACGTGCAGGCCCCAATGGATACCAAAATCCATGGATGCTCAGGTCTCATCATAAACGTACAATGGCATTTCTATAAAGTTATCTCTCTATATAGTAAAGGTACAGGTTTCCCCTGACATTAATTCTAGACATGTCTGACTCTGGGGGTGGTGCTCATCTCCATTTCTAAGCCAAAGAGCCGGTGTTGTACATAGACACCTCCAAGGTCATGACAGCATGCAGCGCCATTACCTTCCCGCAGAAGTGGTACATATTGATCTACTCACAATTGCATGTTTTTGAACTGCTAGGTTGGGAGAAGCGGGGGCTAACAGCGGGAGCCCGCCCCGCTCTCCAGATTCAAACCACCAACCTTTGGGTCAGCAAGTTCAGCAGCTCAGTCATTTAAACAGGTGCACCACCAGAGGGCTTTATAGGGATATAAAATTTGGTTTTTGGTTTTTTAAAAAAGTATTGTCAAGCCATGGATGATCAGATCTATGGATGATGATGATGAAGAAGAAGAAGAAGATAATTTTTATTTGATACCTGCCTCTCCTCATAGTTCGGAAGGGCACAACACAGTGAAAACATCACACCCTAAAATGAATACCATAAAATTAAACACAATTAAAACGCACTGCCACAAAATACACATGTTAAAATGCATAGTGCAAAGATTAAACACATAGTGCAAGGATAAAGAACCCTGAGGGCTGATTGTAATCTCTGGCAAATTAGTTTCTCTAACAGCTTATACTCCCTGGCAACAGCAACTCTCTGGCCCTTATTCCATTCCATTAGGTGATCCTTCGTAGCCCGAGGAGGATGATCTTCCAAGTCTTATATTCGTAGGTAGTTGTGGAGCCCTATTCTTGATCCGCAGGTTCTCCCGCAGTGAGAACATCAGTTCCCAGGTGGAAGACGGTCCCATCAGGGTTGGCTTGATATGTCTTCCTCTTGGCATGCTTCTCCCTTTCACCCTCCATTTGTGCCTCTTTGAATTTTGCAGCACTGCTGATCACAGCTGACCTCCAGCTAGATTGCTCAAGGGGCAGAGCTTCCCAGTTTTCGGTGTCTATGCCACAGTTTTTAAGGTTGGCTTTAAGCCCATCTTTAAATATCTCTTCCTGTCCACCAATGTTACATATCCCATTCATGAATCGGGAATATAGTAACTGCTTAAGTTGGAGTATAGTATAGTAATAATGGCCCATATCATTTATATTATTTCGAACATTTCTATACCGTCCTTCTCAACCTCCAAGGAGGGATTCACTTGAAAGATCTATGACTGAATCTACACTGCATCATAATGCACTTTGGAAGTGCTTTATAAGGTCAGTGCAGACCCATATAATGCAGTTTATCTGCACTGAACTATATTGTATGGCTCTACTCTGACTATGGTCCCGACTATGGGCCTCATCTACAGTGCCATATAATACAGTTTCAGAATGCAGATTTACTACATTGAACTGGATTACATGGCAGTGTAAACTCATATAATCCAGTTCAATGTGATTCAGTCTACATTACATGAGTCTATACTGACTATTATAATGCAGTTAAATTTAATTATATGGCAGTATAGATGGGGCAAATAATGCAGTTCCAAACTGTGTTATATGACAGTGTAGATCCAACCCTATGTCATCACATCCATACCCTGGAATAGCTCTTCTCTCTGATAAGAGGATGTACAGCTGTTGGGAGAGAGCCTTTTCAATAGTTACCCTACACTTCTAGAGTCAGCTTCCTTTGGAGGTTCTTTTGGATAGCAGAACTACACAAAAATGCCCCACTCACTCATGTTAAAACTTCCTGGAAAATGGATTATCATCTGACTTTTAAATAACAGAGGAACATCATTAGACTACTGCAATGCGCTCTATGTGGGGTTGTCTTTGAAGACTGTCCAGAAGCTTCAATTGGTCCAATGGATGGCAGCCAGATTACTAATAGGAGAGGCACTCAGGGAGCATACAACTCCTTTGTTGCGCCAGCTCCACTGCCTGCCAGTTTGCCACTGGGCACAATAAAGCCCTAAATGGTTCTGGCCCAACTTATCTGTCTGAACGCATCTTCCCTTATGAACCTGCCAGGACTTTAAGATCATCCGGGGAGGCCCTGCTCTAGATCCCACCTGTGTCACAAACACGTTTGGTGGGGATGAGAGACAGGGCCTTCTCAATGGTGGCCCCTCGGCTATGGAACGCCTTTCCCGGGATCGTTAGATTGTCCCCCTCCCTCTTAACATTTTGGAAAAGAGTCAAGACTTGGTTGTTTGAGCAAGTGTTTGAAAATGCAAGGTAAAGACAAAGTAATTGGAATGACTGGACGACGAGATTGGATAATGTTTTTATTAGGAGACGTAAACGATTTATGTTTTTAATATTCTTGTTCTGGTTTTTATTATGTGTTAATGTTTTTAAATGTTTTACGGTGCTTTGGGCATCGAATCGTTGCCACTGTAAACTGCGCTGAGTCGCCTGAGGGCTGAGAAGGGAAGTATATAAATACAGTAAATAATAAATAAATAAAACACGATAGTCTTCCTTGGTGGCTAATAATCCAGGGCTTACTTCTGTAGAGGTAATGTGGGCCTCAACTGATTTTTGCTAGCGTCTGACAGCAGGAGAAATGCTCTCTTTGAAAGTTAGCTAGGCCAAGCATAGCAACAGCAAGACACCATATATGAGTGGATATCCTTTCTCTACCTATGGAGAAGCAGATCTGTGGAACCCTGGAATGCACTCCCATCGACCATTCAGTTACAGCTACAAAAGGCACAGAGTCATTCCACTCCCCTATCTAAAATATTAATTGCTTTCTATTTAATACATTTTATAATTAATATCATTCTTCTAGATGGCTGCCTGTAGGATACTTTCAACCAATAGTTCCTGTCAGTACTCCATCCTTCCCCTGTATGTTACCACTCAGGTATAACAATTGTGTCCACATCAAATTTGAATATAATTCATTTGAATACAATTCTCTTTTTCTACCTATAGATGGAGCCAACAATTTCTTTTCAGAACTTCCCAGGAGCTTGTAAAAATATTGGTGTGTCCATCCTGGATGTTGTTTTTAAGGAAAATATTTCCCACTCTCACAACCTGCTCAGAGTAGGAGTCAGGGCTTGATGCAGAAAATGAGCCTATATCTTTTAATAGAAAGTCTAGACAAATGTCTTTCTGAAAGCAGTGTTTCAGAATTATAACAGTAACATCAAGAACAGTTTCCACACAGATAGATTATTCTTTAGCATAGCCAGAAAATAGAAAGCTGAATGAGATAGACCTGGGACTTTATCCAAAAACACGGTCCTGGGCTTAACTCATAGTTTCACTCTTCTAGAAATGTAGACTAAAGGCCCATGTACACAAACCATGTGAATCAATTCAGGAGTGAATGTATTCCATTGTGTCCCAAATTTTTTTAAGTTGCTTATCTGCATTTTGGGTCAGTATAAGCAATTGCGCCACTTCCTATTCAATATGTACACCCTCCAGACCTGGAGATCATGGCAATGCTGGTCTAAAGTAACCCAATCTGGATCACCATCTCTATTTCTGACACATGTAGGTACCCCCTATAATTTCTCAGTTCATTTCTAAACCTTGTATTATCCTCTTCCAGGAACCACAAAATATTGCTACATGTGTATGTCTAGGACATTTTACTCATCTAGTGCAGAACTTAGAGCATTAGTCTAGGGACTAGAGTTGTAAGTGGATCCGTTTCCTTCATTACATCCATTCTTTTGTTTCTTTTGTTACCTTTAGGAGCATGTAATGGGAAGCCCCCTCCTGGTCAGAAAATCAACTCAACATGAAAGCAAGCAGGAGCCAATCATCGGCTCCCACTCTGCTTGCGTGAGCATGTGGCGCTCCTTGCCTCCTTGCCTTGGAAAGGGTGTGTGTGTGGCATGAAGGCCCAGCATGTGCACCTGCCTGCAGACAAGCACCTCCTCTAGAGAAAGAAAGTCAACTTGCTTCCTTGCCTTGAAAAGAAAGTGTGCGTGTGTGACATGCAGACCCAGCGCGAGCATCTGCCTCTCCTCTAGAGTACCAACAGGTAAGAAGCCTCCTTTAAGCACGTACCTGCCTGCGGCTGAGTGTCTCTCCTCTAGAGTAAAACAGCTTAAATGTAAAACAGCCCCCCCATAATGAGGCAATAGAAAATGGATCTTTCAGCACCCCAGAGCAAAAACAGATATATTATCTGCCCTCCTGATTTCGGGAGTCTCCCAAAACAACAGGTCAAGGCCTCCACCGAGCGCTGGGACACAAAATGGGTCAAGGTTTACCCCGAATGCACAAAAATACAAGGGATTCATGAGATCCCAATTCAAATTCCTATTTGGTCATGAATCCCATTAAATGATAATGGGCCAATTTTTTCTCCAAAACTAGATCAACATTGTCATATACTGTAATGCAGTTTGGAACAGCATTATGTGGTCAATATAGGCCCATATAATGCAGTTTAACTATATTGAACTGCATTATATGAGTCTATACTGACCATACAATGGTCCAACCTAAAATTAGCCTACTTCACTAGTTTCTGTAAATTGAAAAAAGGTAAGACGCTCCATGTGGGCTCAAAGGAGATTTGAATGTCAATAAAATAAACAAACCCTTCTAACAAACAACATACAACCCTTATAACAAATAAAAAACAACATGCCTGGATTTAGTTAATATCAATAACCTAAACTTCAGCATGGTGTAGTAGTTTGCTTGGCCATAAAAACCCACTGGGTATACTTTGGGTGTGTGATATGCTGTCCGCCCCAGAAGGGTTGCTTTGAGATCACTGTAAGTTGGAAACAACATGAAAACACAGAATGACAAAACATTATTATTATTATCCCTACTGGTCCTTAGCATGCTAACTAGGAGCATAATCCAATAGAAGATTCTCCTTCTAAGCTCCATAAGACAATGATGGTTCACAGCGTCCCACTTTTGACTTTTTAGTGAGGCTTCTTTTGGTGGATTATGCCCTGGTTGCTCATTTGCCCCATTGTCTTCCTTCTTTCTTCTCCATTTCCCATTGTCACAACCTCTGAGGATGCCTGCCATAGATGCAGGTGAAACATCAGGAGAGAATGCTTCTAGAACATGGCCATATAGCCCGAAAAACCTACAACAACCCTGTCTCCCTTCCTTTAAAAATAATAACAAAGTTGAGGTTTGATTCCTTATAATATGGGTAGAACATGCAGCAGTACACATGACTTAGTGTTCAAAGCAGACTTTTAAGAGGATACTGGAAC
The DNA here is from genome assembly GCA_030556195.1 of Anolis apletophallus. Classification (NCBI taxonomy): domain Eukaryota; kingdom Metazoa; phylum Chordata; class Lepidosauria; order Squamata; family Anolidae; genus Anolis; species Anolis apletophallus. The sequence goes on from JARBWK010000002.1 coordinate 145,981,876, forward strand.
TCTTTCTAAGGAATATTAAGTTATTTCCGGCTCCTTGCTTCCTTGTGTAATCTATAACTACACAGTCCTTCAACAACATGGCACAAAATATACTGACGCAGTTGATCGGCTTCCACCATGTATGAAATTGGCTTTCGGTAAAAGGGAGGAAAACACACACACACACAAACTTTAGATTAAGCAGCATATGGAGAATGTACATTATTAACTTGCTCGGGGGCTGGACTGGCATTTAACAGTTACGAAATCTAACATGCGTGCATGGGTTTTTTATTAAAACGGCGAAACCAGGACGACATCACTCGACGCATGCAATGCAAACTAATCTTTGTAATCCTAACTGGAACAGAATGACGTGGACCTCTCTCTCTCTCTCTCTCCCTTTCTCTCTTTCTCCTACCACCCACCTCCTGGACTGCCACCTGCCAAAATAGATCTCGTTCCTTTCCATCCCACCCACCCCTCCCCGCCATTTTTGTGCAGAAGGAGCAACAGAAGCATGAACAAGCTCAAGCGACATCCAGCGTCAGTGGTGGGTGAACACATATCCTGTTGCTCATAGTTACGGACCTGCAGACTGTGGAGAAAGTCTTTCTGAAATAGTACACACAGTTTAGGGTTGGGGTTTTTTCTCACAATATGGTATAGATATAGATGTATTTGAGGCTGGTTCTTTTTAAACAGAGTCACCCACAGAACAAAACAGAAGCAATAGCAGAAGAAGTAAAGGATTTTATTGACCTCCCTTGACTTAACTTATAGCATTCATAGCCCCTAACTGCAGTGGTGACCATGGGCTTCATCACACAAGGTTGGAAAATTTGAATTACAGAAGGATACTGTTATCTTTGCCTGATACCTTTCACACAAGGCCATGTCTCTCCTGTTGCTGCTTTGCATTTCAGTCATTAGTGGAGCCCATCTTTTCCCTATATCACTGCTGTTCCAACACTGCCTCTGGTGTGACCTGTCTCTTCACTGTAGTTCTGATATTCCAGCAGTCACGTGCCATGAGTCTGCACGATTCTTCTTATTTCCCCAACATTTCGTCAATTTTTGCTTTCTTTTATATTTATTTATTTGTGTGTTTGTTTTTTTATGTTTCCATTTTGCAACAACTGCACAATGACGACAAAAGTAAATGAAAAATCAAAGATTGTGAATGCACTGGGAAGGAAGTCAGGGCAAGTGAGGCAGTGCATAAAAATGGTAGCAGGAGCATGCATCGCCAAAGAAGCACCATGGCAGGACTGCAGAGATGTGTGATAGTGATCGTTTTCCATTGTTTCTGTGCTTTGACAATATGATAAGATAACATGCTGCAAGATAACAGGCTAATATGCTAAAGCCCCCTGAATTGCTTGGGGGGGGGGGGGCTAGGAAAAAACTGATTTGGATGTTACACTTACATCAAAGCTGTTTTTATCATAGTTTGTGCTCTAGCTTATCCCTTCTGTAATTAATAGTTTGAAGGTTTGTTTTGTTTTTACAGCCCCAGGAAATTGAGAGGAGTCTGGGAGGAAGACTGACCAAGTGTGCCCTTGATCCTTCCCCATTCTGGATTAGTAAATTATCTAAGTCACAGGTCAAGGTCGAGCAGTTGGGCCACAAAGGAAAGTAAATACAGTGAGGGAAGGCAAGCTTTAGGCAATTCTAAATGAAAACCCCAAAACTATTTTTAAGGTCAGAGGACTCAATGTCGGTTGGCATATTGTCATTACTCACTTGTAAATATTTGCAGAGAGATGACAAGGCATTGTACTTTCCCCACTCATCTTCACAGAAATATTCATAAAAATGAAGAGTCTTACATGCACAATGTCTAATTAGATGTTACCTCCATGTGTTAAGTGTAGCTTGCTCCTAAGTAAGTGTTTCTAGGAGAAATTGTGGACAACTTTTATTAGTCCTGGGAATGCTCAATGAGAATAATCTTAATATTATTTAATATACTTCTGATGGTGATATCAACTTCCATCTTGGTAGTCCAGTATTGTCAAGTCATTTAATTGAATGCTCAGCCTCTCTAGATTTTATCTTAGAGGAAGGGTCTCAACCACCCACCCTTCAAACTCACTACCAGGTTCCATGGCATGTTCTGGAGAAAGAAAAAATCTATACTTCCACAAAAATCACTAAGTGGCAAAGTTTGCCATGCTATTTCAAATCTTCTACTTTGGGGCAAGGTAACACTGTGCATCCAGAACAGTTGTACGTCAAAGGAATTTTCAATGGGTTGGTTAAATCAAGTCAAACTCAAATGAGCTGGTAAATTATATATTTCTTAGGGGTATATTATTTATGACCCCATAGATGTTGGACTGCAACTTCCATCAGTCATCGGACTACAACTTCCATCAGTCATATACGGTTCTGGCCCAGCTCACTTGTCTGAACATATCTCCCTCTACATCCCACCTCGCAGTTTAAGATCATTCGGGGAGGCCCTACTCTCAGTCCCGCCAGCTTTGCAGATGCATTTGGCGGGGACGAGAGACATGGCCTTCTTGGTGGTGGCCCCCCGCCTGTGGAACTCGCTCCCCAGTGAGATTAGATCGGCTTCATCCCTCCTGTCTTTCAGGAAGAAACTGAAATCATGGTTCTGGGACCAGGCTTTTGGACAGCAGGCATAACAGTACTTTGGATGTGGAATTGGACTGGAATGGCTATATGGTTTGACAAAAATGCTTTTAATTTAATGTTCTATCTATAGTTTTAAATTGTTGTTATATTGTTGTATTTGTCTGTTTGTTGCGGCATCGAATTGTTGGTGAGTGTAAGCGGTCCTGAGTCCCTCCCCTCCCTCCCCCGAGGTTGAGAAGGCGGGATAGAAATGCTGATATATATATGTGTATATGTGTGTGTGTGTGTGTGTGTGTGTGTATCCAATAGGCAATAGTGAGGAATGACAAAAACTACAGTTCAATAACATTTGTGAATACATACCCCACCCCCTTCTCTGGATCTTTTTGCATGCCAATAAAGATTTAGACTCAGGCACAGCTTTTTCTCTAGATAACCATTTCACCTTTGCCATTTAATTCATTCAGATATTCCCCACTCTGTCCCACGATCTCAGAGCAGGCCTCTTGTTCCAAAAACACACGTACTTCTGTCCCCTTGGGGCTCACGTCAACTCACAGCTGACTTTCTGCCCAGTTGCCAAATAAAGTGCTTGCCCGAGGTCCTCTTGACTGATGAATACAACTTCCCCGAACTTCACCGAAGCCCAAACACACAAGCTGCTCTTCAGGGTCAAAGTAGCATGCAACTTGCCTCTGAGTCAGTGGCTCTTTCAAACTGGAACAGCAAGATGAGGAGTCTGAAGGAGCATTCAGAAAGCTCTGGCACAAACAGGGGGGAAACTCAGAAAGGGTCAGAATAGTAGCAATACCAACATGACCAAACTATTGATTTTTTTTTAAACCTCACATATACACTGTCTGGTTGCTATAGTACCTATGTTTTAAAGGGAAATATATGTGGATATATTGGGAAACAGAATAGAAAGAACTTTGCTTTACGACCAAACTGTAATTGGTAACCTCGGTAATTGAGAAAAACAAGTAGGAATTGCAACAAAATGTTGCAATTCAGAATGTTCCAACTCAGGATTTCAGCCAGTCAGGCTCTTTTTCAGGATGTTCTATTTCATTCCATTCCCCTCAGGTAGAAGAATGCATTCTAATTGGCTGCTTCGTGTTTAAAAACAACTAAACAATAACTGAAAACAAGGCATTGGGAATCAAGCCTTCGGAGAATAGTTGGAGTGCAATAGATATGGACAATAACTATTGGAATGGCCCTGGACTATGATTATAGATGATGTGATTTTTAACACTGAATGTAATGTTTTTGAATGTTTAATATGTATTATTTTTCATTATAATTTTAATGTTAATGTTCATTGGAATTGTATATTGCTTTAAGGCATTGAATAATTGCCTATATGTAAGCCACTTTGAGTCCCCCTCGAGGCTGAAAAAGATGACTCGTAAATAGGGTAAATAAATACAAATAAAAATAAGCAACACAAGTCTGTAAGTATAATAAATGAGAGCAGGGGGGGGGTCCCACTGATATTTAAAGGCCTTAATCCCCACTTTTATGGTCCCTGATGCCTACAGCCAGATAGCTGAAGCCTGCCTTCCTCCACTACCAACCCAAAAATTGCATCATTTTCAGACTATTTTCGGTGTGCTTAAATGTGCAAGTAGAGCTTGTGGTGTGGACGAGGGGCTAAAATTAAAATCCTGTCCCTGCATAATTCTTTATCCCTGTAATAGAGTGCATTATTCTAGCAATTTGATACTAATTTTAGTTATTTCTTATGGAATCTTGAAATTAATAGTTTGGTGAGGAAAGTAGAACTCTCTGCTTCTAGAAAGTGCTAGAGGATTCTGATACTAAAGAATACTTAATTCAAAGGAAGGGACACAGCAAGCTCCCAGGCAGAGGGAGGGTGAAGTGCCTCACCAAACTGTAAAACCCAGGATTCCATAAGGTAGAAATCATGACAGTTTAAGTGGTGTGAGATAGTTACGAAAGTTTAGATAGTTTTGTAGGACACATCAGGGGAGAAAAGAGTTTATTACATGAGGAAGCATTTTTAAAAGTTCTATTGATGTTTTGCTGTAACTTCCATCCGGAAACATTCAACAGTGAGTTATGGTGGGAGCTGCAACCCCAAAATAGCCAGAGAGCCACATAATGTCCAACCCTGCTCTAAAATACAGTTGAGTCTCAGTTGAAAGCTGGAATCCAAAATACTCTAAAACCCTAAATTTTTGCTGCCAAGCTCCCATTTTTGTCTTTGGGGAAATGGAGCTAGCCACACATCCAGTGCTCACTGAGCTTTTCTTCAAGGAGCCCTCAGGCAAAGAAAGGAGTAGGAAGCCTCTGCCTTCACAGAATCCCTGCAAAAAGCAGATGTCCCAGATGTACTTATCTTCTGCCCAGTCAATGGTAGCACACAATGGGGTGGGTGCACTAAAATAAGAGGCAAGGATGTGCATGGATTGACCTCATTGATAGCTGCCTGTAAGCAACCCAGAGAGAATAAAGGTTGACTCAAGATGACATCTTCTAAATAGAGTTAATACCATAAATTGTTTTGCAAGATCAACTACCCAAATCTGTTTTTAATTCTCCAAATGATAGTAATTATGTCTAACACATGATGTGTTTTTATTTCAAAGACAATGTGCATAGTATAGCATCTTCAAGTGCTTCTTATTTACAACCTACTTGTACCCTTAAAACAACCCTATAAGTTAAATCAGCACTATATCGCAGCTAAGAAAAACAGAGATTAAGAGAGAACAGCTGATTTACGATGACATGAGTTCAGGACAGAAGCATAAGAGTGCTCATTTAAAACATACAAAAGGCCACTTCTATTCTAATATTCCTACCTTCAACTGTTTTGCAGGTCTGTCATGTATCATGTTCCACAGTTGTTGATGGTGGTTGGTGGTGGCAGAACTAGCAGTTGGTGATGGAAGGGTAAATGTAAGTCTTAGTTCTAAAGGACTGAGTAATCTCTAAGTAAGCATTTATGGGTGAAAGCAATTAAGGGTGGAGGCATGCAAGAGATAGGTTGCGGCTGGGTGTTCCTGGATATAAGGAGCTAACCTTGGGACTGATCTTTGGGAGAAAAGTATTTGTTTTATTTTGGTGGTAGAGGCTGCTGGTTTTCTCCCAGGGTTGTTGGATTTTCGGTATCCTGACCTGTTTCCTGTAATTTTGGAACCCTGGAACCTTAAATCTCTGGACTGGCTTTTGACTACAGTATAGACTCTTGATCCCTGGACTTTGCTCATCTACCTCTTGGCATTTGACCAACTGGACTGGACCTTTTGCCTGTTTTAATTAAACTGTTTGATACAAACTGGGTGTTTGTTTGATTCACCTCTGCCTCTGTACTGGCAGAGCCTTGACATCGTGACAAGGCCCTTTACTTTTGAAAAAAGAAAGTACTATACATTATCCACCTTCTATGCTTCAGCACACAACTTCCCTGACATGCCAATCTTATTTCCTTGTAACATCCTTATCATACCTCCAACGGTGATGGTGCTGTTTTGTGCCAGGGCATGGGGAATCTGGTACCCCACAATCCGCATTGCCCAGATCCAAAGAAGGGTGATCACATGGGAGGAAGTTGTGAGCATGTGTGGTGCATGTGGCTTCCCCTCCCTTCACCCATGGAGCCAGCACAGAGCCGGCTGGCTCAGTGGGTAACCTGGGCTAAAACTGGCACGTCGCCAATTTTAGCCCAATGTGAGTGAAATTGATAGCTCAATACTGTATTTCTCCAGGGTAATCGATTTTACAAAAGTGTGTGGATGGGTGTTCATAACAAATCAGCTAATGGAATGGATTTGGGGCTAATAATTCCATATTGAAGAAGACAATAATTGGCATAGTGTAGTGATAAAAAGACAGAGCTACTGATCAAAACATTCCTGATTCCAATGTCATGAACTCAGTAAATGCCCCTACACCTGAATACCTCCTCATTTGGTTGTGGAAATCTGTCTCTTCCACTTTCTCCTGTATTCAGTTTTGAGCTTTTTGTTAAAACTCAAGGCTTTTCTGTTCTGAATATATAGAAATGTATTGATTTGATTTTTAAGAATAATCTAAAGTGAGCTAGAACAAAATTCCTTCTTCTTGACTAATGGCATAAGCCCTTGCTGACCTTGCCTACTTAGTCTTTTTCAGAGCTTTCTCCTTTCTACAATAAATTGGTGTTTTGGGGGGGGGGGTGTTGGTCACCTTTTTTCCTCACCAATACAGGAAGTCCCAGAGTTACAAACATCCAACTTACAAATGACTAATAGTTCAGAATGGGGATGAGACAACAGGAAGTGAGATAAATCTACCCCTCAGAAGAAAAATTCACTCCTGGAAGTTATCATGGAGAAAAGGTGTCTCAGCAGAAGCTTTATCTCCAATCCTTGTTTCCACAACAAACCAAAGTAGGGGGAGTCCTGTTAGTGCTTGGGCAGGAGACCACCAATGAATACCAGGTGATGTGGGCTGTATTTCAGAGGAAGGAATGGGCAAAACCACTTCTGAGGATCCCTTTCCGAAGAAACCCCTACAAAATGCATGAAGTTGCCATAAATTGACAAGTGACTTGGAGGCACACATGCACACAAAATCAACAGAAAGTGGGTCTTCACTGAGGTTATCTGTCTAAAAAGCTGATGGAATGTGAATAGAGACAAAAGAAGTTGGCAGTGGGAAGGAGCAGGTGGCACAGTGGTTGGGCAGTTGTGAAGTAGATACCTAGAGTCCCCCACTACTAGAAGCTCTCTCGCGCTCTCTCGCTCTCTCTCGCTCTCTCTCTCTCTCACGCACACACACACACACACAAAGCATCACACAGGTAAGCTTACACTCATGCTCACTCTCTGCTCTTGGTTAGGAGTAGTAGCTCATCTCAAAGGAATCTTCCTAGCTCTCACAGATGCAGATGCTATTGTGCTGGCAGGTATCATTGTCCCTGCAGATGGCACAGAGCCCACACACACACACACATACACACACACGGTTTGACTTGGTTCATATATGACAGCTCCATATGTTCATTAATGCTTCAATCTGTTCCAACCATACTTAGCGGATGCTTCCCTCTTTTTACATATATGCATACACTGAAATAGATTTGGCTGTAGAATTGTTAATCAGTTAATAGTTCCTAGTGTCAGCGAAGTCCTAGTTAATTAGACAAGTAATGGTTAATTACTGAATGCGTCATCATATCAGCTAAACAGCCTTAGGCTTTTCCTTATAGCTACCATTCTGTGTGTTTTAGCAACCTTTTTATTAGTGTATCATCTGGGTTAATTGACTCCATCATAGATATCCACCCACCCCATATCTCCCCTTGCAGCAGTATCTTATTAATATGATGACATAGGCAACTGTCTTGGAAACTGTGAAATAATCATTGAGATCTAGGAGAGCACAAAGTGGTGGGAGAAAAGAAGCTGAGTCGGAATACAGGGTATTAGTATTACAGGCAGTCCCCAAGTTACAAACAAGATAGGTTATGTAGCTCTGTTCTTAAGTTTAATTTGTACATAAGTCAGAACAGGTACCTTTTTAAAGTGTAACTCCAGCATATAGATAGATAGATAGATAGATAGATAGATAGATAGATAGATAGATAGATAGATAGATAGTTTTGGACAGCATAGGAACACGTTCACACCCCTGTGGTGTTTGTTTTGCTGTCTATGCCTTTGTTCAGAAGATTACACCTCACTTTCCATCTCTTTGATAATTGAATTTTGAAAAATGTGGTTTGCTGTGGAAACAAGGATTGGGGATAAAGCTTCATATGAGACATCTTTTTTCCATGATAACTCCTCCAGGAGTGAATTTCTCTTCTGAGAGGTAGATTTCTCTCACTTCCTGTTGTTTCATCTCCATTCATAACACTCTCTTTCTAGAGTCTACATCCAAAACAGAAGGGATTCAAGACAGATTCACCCATGCACATTCATGACTTAAAAACTACATGAAATTACAGATCACACTGCGAAAGACCTAATAGTAATAATAATAATAATAATAATAATCTTTATTTATATCCTGCCACCATCTCCCCGATGGGGACTCGAGGCAGCTAACATGAGGCCAAGCCCTTCTAAAATACAATACAACACAGTAAAATACAAAATACATTAGAAATAATAATAATAGAAAATACAGTTACAATAACAAATAAAATGATACAAGAAATTCACACAATAAAAACCGAATGCGATGGGCAGGCCAAGCGGGCAAGATAAAATGATAAAACCCTGAGTGAGATAGGAGTAGGGGATAGCAAATGAGGGGGTGGGCAAAAAAATGAAATAGTGGGGACAGGCTTTCAGTTCAAAATGGGGAGAAAGTGCATCATAGGGGAACACAATAGATGGATCAACACAAGTGGAGGGGATGGTTACTCTTCAAAGGCACAACGAAAAAACCAGGTCTTCAGATTTTTTTAAAGTCTGCTAATGAGGGGGCTTGCCTAATCTCACCAGGTAGTGAGTTCCAGAGACGGGGATCTACAGCAGAGAAGGCTCTCTCCCTTGTTCCCACTAATCTTGCCTGTGACAGTGGGAGAGGCGAGAGGAGAGCCTCCCTGCACAAATCTTTGTAAAGTCTGGCTTTTCCCTGGTTTTCAATACTCAGTCATGAAATGCAGAAATACAAATCAATGAGGCATCCAGCAATGCACAAGAAATATGTCTTCTGTAATGCAGTGGCCCTCTGACCATGAGGACTAGTATCCTTTTGGAGAGAATTCACACAACTGGTCTCTCCTTCCAAATAGGTCTTCAGTACTTGTGAGTTGTTCCTGCTCCCAATTCCACTAGAGGGCAATACGTTTTAGTTTCCACTCCAGGCACTGCTGGGTGAAAGGAATCCTTTGCCCAAACTCTGCATTTCACTAAATATAAAGCTCATTTAAATGGCTAAGGATGCATTATGACAGTAGTAACTTGTGCTGCTCTGACATTGTATGCTCAAATATTCTTCTCAAGGGAGAAAATACAAATGGAGAAGTTGTTATGTCCCACTGCATCAATTCAGTTGTCTCCTTTACCGCAGGTCCAAAAATTGTGAAATTTCCATGCAGTTCTGAAAAGAAACCTAATTGCGCACATGATGTTATTTATGTGAATCTGAACATTTCATCCAAATGAGACTTCAAGGGAAACATTCCACTATTTCTTCATCTCACCTGTACAACACCAAGTTGCCAATTTTGGGTAGTTTTTGCAGAATATAATTTGCATGAAACTAAAGTTTCTGGGCAGAACTCATATATTTTCCCTTTGTGAGACTACACAGACACACAGCAAGCAAAACAGGAAAGTGAGGGATGACAAAAATACAAAAGGAATAATTGTTGGCTACAAATTCATGAAATCCACAAAAAAGTTTGAAACATCCACAACTTCAAAATATCCCCCTTAAAAATTCTAAAAATCAAAATCTTGATTTTCTTTTTAAAAAAATAATTTTTATTAAAGGTTTTCTCAGTGGGAATAAGGTTAAAATATTTAAATAAATGTTGGGAAAGATAACAGGGAAAGAGAGTAGTGTTGAGGTAAACCAGAATCCGAAAATAGAAGGATGGGGTTGGGTAAAAAAAAAGGGGGGGGTGAAAAAATTAATTTAAAAAATTAGGAGTATCTTGTTTTTCAATCTTCTTCTTTACATTGATTTATAGTCTTTAGTCTCTTGTATTTGCTGTACTGTATTTCCCCTTTTCTTTGTTCTCAATCAGGATGGGGGGGGGGGTCTTATTGTCTTGTGTTAGGTTTTATTAATTCTCTTCTTTAACTCTGTATTCATATAGTCTTTAAATAGCTGCCAGTCTGTTGATTTTCCAATTTTATATAAGGGACACAATTTTACTGCAATATTTTATATAATAAAACTTGAGTCTTGGAACAAACACCAGTGAATGTGAAGGGCCCACTGTAAATATTTAAACTAATAAATACATTTTATGTAAAGGATTTCTAGGTAGATTTAACAAAATAAACAAATAAATCATGGGATTTGTTTTTTGAATAAGGGCACTGAAGGAGTTCTCCAGCAGGGAATTCTTAAATCTTCTCCCCATAAGTTGAAAGTCCAGGATTCCACAGAATGAATGCATTGCTGTTAAACTCAGTCGTGCCATAATTGTGTGGTGCCAATGGGCCCTTGGTGCCAGTACTTGCACAGATCTAAGGAAGTACATCTTCAAAATAAAATTTGAGAGTACAGGAAATGGAAACACCACCAAACTTCAACTTCGGGTAAGCAGCTTTGTTCTGCCTCTGCCCACTTACACCACTTGTTCTATGTTTCCATTGAAAGTGTAGAGATACCTGGAACAGCAGCCTATTTAACGCTGGAAGTTAGCCTGTTGCCATATTCAAATACCAGCTGGTTTTTAACACCCCTCACAGTTTAACAGATATATGTGACACTGCAGACATATCTCCAAAGGCCTTTCTATGTTCTTATCCTCAATGTTTTCTGAGAAATAGAATAAATTTATTATATTTCTTTGGTCAAAACCAACCAGTAGGTCAAAGTATGCCAAGACTAAGATTGCAATCCTTGATACCCATCGTTTTCACACCACAATAAATATTAATTTTCCAATCATAAAACAATGTATCTTTAGTAAGTTTTGCCTGAAAAAACACCCTAAAATCATCTATTTCAATATTCTAATTAATTCGCAGTATGACTCAATCAGGCATCTTTATTAGCAGCCAACAGAGCATAAAATCCTCGAATTCCCCAATATGTTTCATATTAAGTCTTCCAGCACTGTATCCTAAATTTAGACTAACCTCTGACATTATGTGTCTTTATAGGCAATTAAAAATGAATATTTGCTGTGAAAATAAAGGAATTAAATAAAAAAGATACTTCATAGGCAAATTCTTTATTAATTGTAGTATACAAAGATTAGAAGTAAAATAACAAGGAGGCCTTGTTTTTCTTTAGCTTGATGAAAGCCTATGCTTAGATTTATGACTAAAAGAATTTAAGACCGAAGTAGAAATAAAAGAACAATGAGGAGGCATGGAAGAAGATGCTAAATAAGAAATACAATATTGACTGAAGAAGGAACAAAAGATAGTTTTAATATACAAAGAAACAGTTATTATTGGGCCGTACTAATAAATGTATGAGTCAAATCCAGTGGTTGTTTCAGCATGAGGCATGGCAGTGAAATTACGAGTATATTCCAGGATGAATATCTTATACAGGTTACATATTCCTTATTCAAAATGCATGGGACTAGAAGTGTCCTGTAGTTGGTATTTTTTCAAAATTTAGAATGCCTGCATATACGTAATGGGCTGTCTTGAAGATGAGACCCAAGTCTGAAGACAAAATTCATTTATATACACTGTATATCAGGTATGAGCAAACTAGGGCCCGGGGGCTGGATGTGGCCCCCTGGGCATTTACCTCAGGCCCTCCTCATTTTCCCTGTCATCTTGGCATAAGGACATGGTGGCCTGCCACGTCCTTATGCCAAAAAGATGGGGGAGGAAGGCACTCAGCAGCTGAGAGTCCTCTGTAGCACTCTTAGCTACTACATGTTTTACCCTCCTCTCAGCCATCCTCCCTCCTGGCCGGACCCTTCCAACCAGGCCTGCAATGTGGCCCCAAGGCAAAAAAGTTTGCCCATGCCAAAAAAGTTTGCCCATATTGCATATAAACATATAAACCTATACGAAATTTTCTATGCAATATGTTTAATAATTTTGTGCATGAAACAGAGTTTGTGTACATTGTACTACCTGAAAGCAAAGATGACACTATATCCACCATTTATATGGACAATGTTGAAGTTTGGACTATTTTGGAATTTGGGAGAAGGGATATTCAGCTTGTACTACATTATTAATAAAACTTTGAATAATTAATTTTTCAGACTTCAGCAACATAATCCTACAAATAACAACAGCCACTGAACAATACAGTCCCAAACAACAAGTTTTCCAAGTTCTAATTGTTCTTCTCTTTAAACCAATGCCTAGTTAATATTCATAAACCCTACATTTGGGCTTAATTTTCAACAGTTTTATTTCACTGCCCCCTCCAACAAAAAAAATCACTGACTGAAGAAGTCAACATCACATATTAAGAGAATACATCTAACCAATAAAATATTGAGGCATAAAATATTTTAGGCTTAATATAATATTGGAGGGGTTTGATTTACTTTCAGTCAACAGCATAGTTTTTGGATCGTAGAATGTTATTACTTTACAGGAGCCCTTACCTGTACCATTCCACCAGCTAGTATTTTTATTACTTTTTTATTCATAATCTATTCTTGTTACAATCACTAGCTATCCCTTGTTTGTTTTCATTGTGATTGTTGCATATTGGATGGAGAGCTTTAAGGATTTTTCAGCAATAACTCCTAAATCTCTTCACTAGTGAAAGAATCTGGACATTTCTTTCCTTTGGTTGCATACTGTATTCCTTTTCATTTAAAAAAAATGGGGGGGGGATCACTTCATCATGAGTATGTATATTACATAATCCCATAACTTGAATCTTCCATATCCGGACTCTTGAATCTAAGGAAATATATCTTTATTCCATAAGTAGACATCCTGATGAATGACTGCATTCTAAGGACATTTCACATCTATAAAATTGTGCTTGTATAAATATCTTATCCTAGCCAACTAATCTACTGATATAGTGTATCAGTCAATAACTACTATTCTTTTGTGTAGGCAGACCTATTAAACTATTTAGCTGAATCTAGAAAACTCTTCTTAAGCAGAAATTTCATTTCCTCTACATTCAAAAATTCACAGCATGGAATATTACATCTTAAAAGTACTTGAATATGTTATGCTTCAAGGTTCTCAAAACATAATAGAGGGTTTATCATTACCAAAAGTAAAATTTTACTTTTAAAATAACTCTTTATGTTACCAGTTTTCAATAGTAGTTGACATAATGGCTTTTTATTACAATACAATTCCCATATCCGCAGGACCAGTATGCACAAGTTTCACTTATTCACATCTATTTGTACCCCTTCCCGGGAGGGGCGGACGATGACACTCAGGGTGGCTTCACAACAGGCATTCACTCCAATGCCAACCATAAATAGAATACATTTAAAACTTCTACTGAGATACGTACTCACTAGGCATTTTCTAGGTCTCCAGCAAGACTCTGTGGTATTCTTAGGCTACAAGAACTTCATTTCAAACTTTATGTGACCAAAACTCTGCAGTGTCAAAGCACCATGTCCCTCTCTCAAGCATCCTCATGCAAAAATCTGAGATATGAAGACCTACCCATAGCTGCACTTGAGGCCTTCAAAGATTATAGCTGACCCGTGCACGCGTTGCTGTGCTATATATGTGTGTGGATGTTTATATATGTATATGTGTGTGTGCATGTGTATATATATATGTGTGTGTATGTGTATATATGTATGTATGTATATATGTGTGTGCATGTGTATATATGTATATGTGTGTATGTATATATGTGTGTGTATGTGTGTATGTGTGTGTATGTATGTGTGTATGTGTATATATGTATATGTGTGTATGTATATGTGTGTGTATGTGTATATATGTATATGTGTGTATGTGTATATATGAATATGTGTGTATGTATTTGTGTGTGTATGTGTATATATGTATATGTGTGTATGTATTTGTGTGTGTGTGCATGTGTGTGTATGTGTATATATGTATGTGTGTATGTATATATGTGTGTGCATGTGTATATATGTATATGTGTGTATGTATATGTGTGTGTATGTGTATGCATGTATGTGTGTATGTATATTTGTATGTGTATATATGTATATGTACTGTATGTATGTATGTGTGTGTATGTATATATATATGTATATGTGTGTATGTGTATATATGTGTATGTATATGTGTGTATGTGTATATATGTATATGTATATATGTGTGTGCATGTGTATATATGTATATGTGTGTATGTATATGTGTGTGCATGTGTATATATGTATTTGCGTGTATGTATATGTGTGTATGTATATGTGTGTGTATGTGTATATATGTATGTGTGTGTGTGCATGTGTATATGTGTATGTGTATGTGTGTATGTATATGTGTGTATGTGTGTATGTATATGTGTGTGTATGTGTATGTATGTATATGTGTGTATGTATATATGTGTATGTGTATATATGTATATGTACTGTATGTATGTATGTGTGTATGTATATATATATATATGTATATGTGTGTATGTCTATATATGTATATGTATATATGTATATGTGTGTATGTATATGTGTGTGTATATGTATATATGTATATGTGTGTATGTATATGTGTGTGCATGTGAATATATGTATATGTGTGTATATATGTATATATATGTATGTGTATATATGTGTATGTGTATATATGTATATGTGTGTATGTATATATGTGTCTGCATGTGTATATATGTATATGTGTGAATGTATATATGTGTGTGTATGTGTATATATGTATGTGTGTGTATGTATATATGTGTGTGTATGTGTATATGTGGCGGAGGTGGGAGAGAAGCTGCCCTTTTCCCGGGCACCTCTTTCCGCTCCTCTCACCGCCTTCCTTCCTTCAATCAAGGGAGGTGGGCGGGGGAGAAAAGAGGTGCCCGGAAAGGTGCTTCCCCTGCCTCCTCAGGGATCGGGGAGAGAACCGGGCAAAGCGAGGAAAGCTCCTCGGCTTTGCCGCCAGGGCCTTCCTCGGGAGGTCCCGATCCTGGCAGAGGTGGGAGAGAAGCTGCCCTTTCCCTGGCACCTCTTTCCGGCTCCTCTCACCACCTTCCTTCCTTCAATCAAGGGAGGTGGGCGGCAGAGGAGGGAAAAGAGGTGCCCGGGCACCTCTTTCCGCTCCTCTCACCGCCTTCCTTCCTCAATCAAGGGAGGTGGGGCGGGGAGAGGAGGAAAAGAGGTGCCTCAGGAATCGGAGAGAACCGGGCAAAGCGAGGAAGGCTCCTTGCCGGCTTTGCCGCCAGGGCCTTTCTTGGTCCGGTCCCGATCCTGGCGGAAGTGGGAGGGAAGCTGCCGGGACGGCGGCGGGGGGGTGCAGAAGGAGGTGGGAGGGGCTGGGGGGAGGGGAGGTGGGTCCCCTCCTCCTTCCACGCCCCCCCCCGCCACTCTTCCTGACCGGGACAGCGGCGGGGGTGCCGAAGAAGGTGGGAGGGCTGGGGAAGGGAGGCGTGTCCCCTCCTCTCTTCACGCCCCCGCCGCTCTTCCTGACCGGGACAGTGGTGGGGGTGCGGAAGGAGGTGGGAGGGCTGGGGAGGGAGGCGGGTCCCCTCCTCTTTCCACGCCCCCCCCACCGCTCTTCCTGACCGGGACAGTGGCGGGGGGTGCGGAAGGAGGTGGGAGGGGCTGGGGGAGGGAGGCGGGTCCCCTCCTCCTTCCACGCACCCCCACCGCTCTTCCTGACCGGGACAGCGGGGCGGGGGTGCGGAAGGAGGTGGGAGGGGCTGGGGGGAGGGGAGGCGGGTCCCCTCCTCTTTCCACGCCCCCCCCGCCGCTCTTCCTGACCGGGACAGTGGCGGGGGGTGCGGAAGGAGGTGGGAGGGGCTGGGGGGAGGGGAGGGGGTCCCCTCCTCTTTCCACGCCCCCCCCCCCGCCGCTCTTCCTGACCGGGACAGCGGCGGGGGGTGTACGGAAGGAGGTGGGAGGGGCTGGGGGGGGGGAGGTGGGTCCCCTTCTCTTTCCACGCCCCCCCGCCGCTCTTCCTGACCGGGACAGCGGCGGGGGGTGCGGAAGGAGGTGGGAGGGGCTGGGGGGAGGGGAGGTGGGTCCCCTCCTCTTTCCATGCCCCCCGCCGCTCTTCCTGACAGCCGGGACAGGGGCTGGGGGCGGTCCCCTCTCTTTGCGGAAGGAGGTGGGAGGTGGGGGCTGGGGAGGAGAGGTGGGTCCCCTTCTCTTTCCACGCCCCCCCCTGCCACTCTTCCTGACCAGGACAGCGGCGGGGGGTACGAAAGGAGGTGGGGGGGTGCTGGGGGGAGGGGAGGCGGGTTCCCTCCTCCTTCCAGCCCCCCCGCTCTTCCTGATCAAAGGAGGAGACGGAGGAGGCGCTCTGGCTTCCAGGTGCGAACGTTCTAAACGTTTGCACTGGCAGCGAAGTGGCCGGGGTGGGAGTTCCATTGGCAATTTTTGGGGATCGTTTTTGGGGTGTTGGGAGGTATGTAGATCTGGTGTTTTTGGCGTTGTCTGTACCTAGTGTAATGGTCCAGTCGGTTGTCAAGTTTGGTGGTTGTGGGAGCCATAGTTTCTTTGTCTATATACGACATTAAACGGACTGAACAATTTTATATATATAGATAAGGAAAGAGCTGCCATTTTCTTCTTGGCATGTTGTCCTTCCTAGGAGACTCCACTGCTTTTTCACAGGTCTGGGTGAAGCAGCCAATCAGTTAGTGAGATGGACATTTCCAAAATATTAAGCCACAGGATTCACACATGTTCACATTGGAAATATTTGTTTAGAGCTTCACCACATTCTGGCTTGGATGGCCTTGCCACTCTCCCATAATTAAGGTTTTCATTTATTGTCTTGTCACAACTTTAGCAATATAGCATGAGACTTAGAGGTTTGGGAAAAATAGGACTGCAAGATCTAGGTGTCTCTTAAAGGCACTTTGGGGGTATAAGCATATAGCATCACAATCAACTTGGGGTCAAGGGCCCATTCCCAATTCCCAAGTGTTAGGGAAACCACACAATGTTTTCCTTCAGAAGCCTCCATGAATGTCCCCAGGCAGTCAAGGATTAGGGTTATCAATTGTTGTTGTTGTTGTTTTATTGTTATTTTATTTCTTACCCAGCTATTCATGAGGCTTGAAGCAGGTTACAACATATTTAAAATACATAAGTAAATGAAGTGAATCCTCCAGTTGCTTGATCCATACTCCATGCCATGCCAGCACTGTAATAGCTGTAACAATAAAGTGATTTATTTACTCCTGGTCATGTGAATATCTTCAGTGTTCTCCCCACTGACAGGGCTGCTCCCACTACTAAGCCCATAATTAAAAGGAAGGGTTTTATTTTTCAGCTTAGAAAGGGATGTACTCATGCTTTTCAGAAAATAAAAATGTTTTGACTGGGACTCCTAAAAATCAGAATTATGGCATTCTATGTCCAAGTCAAACATCTCTTTTATTGAGTGTGAAGGGTTTCTCGCTCTTGTTCCACAAGCGAGCAAATTTATTGTGCATATCAGAACCAGACAGGAAGAAGCAAACAAACAGACAAAGAGTCATGACATATCTCATATGTACTAGGCATGAAAATTTGCCCAAACATTTATTAAGCTGCAGGCTTACATTTGTCTTAGTGAACACAATATTTTCAGTTTAGTAGTCATATAGCAGGTGTGGAAATTCTGAAACCCTTCAGACATTTTGGGACTGCAAGACGTAGCAGCCCTAGTCAACATAGCCAATGGTAGAGGATGTTTCGGGTTACAGACAACAATAACTGCAAGATCCCATGGCTTCAACCTTTGTCATAACATGATAGAGAGATCATTTGGACTCTCAGCTCTAACCTTCAGCTATTCCAGTAATGAGCAATACTCTTGATATGCTTTCCATAGGTATGCATTGCTTTTTTTAATGTGCAGCAGCTCATATGTATGAATAAGTAAACGTTAATGTTCCCCCTGATATTAAGTCTAGTCGTGTCTGACTTGGGGGGGGGGGTGGCTGTGCTCATCTCCATTTCTAAGCCAAAGAGCTGGCATTGTCCATAGACACCTCCAAGGTAATGTGGCCAGCATGACTGCATGGAGCACAGTTACCTTCCTGCTGAACTAGTACCTATTGATTTACTCACATTTGCATGTTTTTCAAACTGCTAGGTTGGCAGAAGCTGGGCCTAACAGCAGGAGCTCACCCTGATCCCCAGATTCGAACCATCAATCTTTTGGTCAGCAACTTCAGCAGCTCAGTGGTTTAACCTGCTGTGTCACCAGGGGTGTGTGTATGAATTAGGCATCAATTTTCCATACCATTGCAAGTGGACAAAAAGGTGGGAGGGAGATTAATGTTGCCATGAGGCAAAATAATATCTCAGTCCTTTCTACAACCTTCCCATATTTTTACAGTATCAGGACATTCCCATCTGGGTTTTTGGTACTCACAGTAAAACAAGCAGAATAAAAGGGCAACACAACATAAAACATGTTTCTTTTCAAAATACGGGACCAATCCTTTATGAAACACAAGCAAATCTACCAATTAAAAAAATATTTACAGCCCATTCTTAACCATATTTGCATGGAAATAAATGACATCTGTTTTGGTGCAGTTTATTTCCAATTATGCATGTTTAAAACTGCACTCACTGAGTACATTACAATTAATTGTCCACCAAACTCCTAAAGACATTTCCTAGCATTGTGTCAAGAAGACCAGATAAGAACATCCAAACTTGCCATCATCTATTAAAAGCAATATAAGTTAAATGTTTATTTTCAAAGCAGGTGACATTTATAAGGTAACAGTGCGTTATTGTGGCATGATTTCTTTTTGCCAAAAACCTGGTAAGTGTATAATTTGATGTGATAGAAGTGGTTGTCACCGTGCTATTATGTGGTATATATTACAGTAGAAATACGCCTTGAAACAACTGGGTTTTTAAGGTATGGTATTGTCCATAGTAATCCATTACATTTCTCACAAAAAGGAAGTCTATTTGAGAAATGTGAGGCAAAAAAACCTGAGAACATATTAAGAAAAAGTTAAGCCATTCCAACAGTTGACCTACCTACATGGAAAGAAGTCTATTTTTCCATTTTATATATACTAAATAAGAAACATTACTGGATTCTGCACAGTAATGCAACAAATTAATATGGATTAACACAGTTTCAGCCAGCATGGCAGAGACCGTTCCAAAGCCCGGTGTTGTTTTACAGGATGTTACAGCTGAGATCCTTTCTGATTGACTGGGTGACACAACAGGTTAAACTCAGCAAATGAGAAAAGATGACGTTTACTTCAGCTGACAGTGAGCAACTGTCATTCTTGTTCAGCAACGTCCTTCAGTCAAAGTTACATTGTCGGCATCTATTTACTGCAGCATAAATAAAGTTAACTTGACCTATTCTGATCAGTACCTTGGACAGCAGAGTTAGAGTTAGAGGCAACCTCAAGCCTTCCCCCACACACTTTCCCCAATAAATGCATGTTTCTAATTATGTGATTTTAAGTAATTATTTAATTGATATGTTTGAATTATGTTATTTTAAAGTTTATTTACATATTATGTTTACTTATCTTTTAGTTAGCTATATCTTATTGGATTGTTTTGTTTTATTTTTCATCACTTTGCTTAATTCTTTTTCATAAGCTTGCTGTTATTACTGTTGTTTTATTGTGTGTTATTTTGATACATTTGTGCTCACCTGAGGCATTGAATGCTTGCATTTTTGTATGTGTAAACTGCCCTGAGTCCCTTTGGGGAGAGAGAGCAGTCTAGGAATAAATTATTACTGTTGTTGTTATTATTGAGGGAGGGGGCCTTCTCCATGGTGGCCCCTCAGTTCTGGAAGTCGCTCCCTAGGGAGATTAGGCAAGCACCCACCCTGTCAGCCTTTAGGAAAAGTTTTTAAAAACTTGGCTTTTCCGGTGTGCTTTCGAAGAATGAATAATTAAGTCTCATGCCAGATCCTGTCCCAGTGTCTATTTGGTTTTCTGATGCACTTTATCTCATCCCTCAGTGGAGATTAACCTCATTGCATATCCCAACCGAGTCTCTCACTAGACACAGCACTTTATCTATCTACCTCACCCACTGGTTTTACAATTTTTACCTTTCGCTTTTGGCCCAGCCCGCCCTTGTTTAATCCTTGTTTAATCTTTGTACCATTTTACACTTTGTTTTATTATGTTACTGTCATTATTTTTATTGCATTACCGTGTTATTGTTCAGCAATTTTTTGGCAATTCATTTTTATTAGGCAATGATTAAGACATTAATTAGAGAATATATATATATATATGCTATATATATGCTATATATAAGGAAGGAAGAAATCATGTTCACTCACTCTCACTGTATAAGAAACCAGTTATCGCAGTCATGTTAATGACTTTTTATCTTAATAACGTGTGGTGTTGTTGTTATTGTTTAGCATTTTTACTTGATGTTATTGTCTGTTTTGTATGTATTTTATTTTGCCTTATTGTAACTGCCTCGGCTTGGCCCCATGATACCAGCATCCACCACCCCACCCCATCCTCCTAGATTAAGCCTGGTTTTCCCCTCAGCAAAGATTTTCCCTTCCAAAGGGACACTTTAATTGTCCATAATTTTAAACCAGGCATCCTCAAACTGTGGCCCTCCAACTGTTTGGGCCTTCAACTCCCATAATTCCTTATTAGGAATTCTGGGAGTTGAAGGCCCAAACAGCTGGAGGGCCGCAGTTTGAGGATGCCTGGTTTAAAGCATCTATTTGGAGCTTATGCACTTCCCTTTGCCAGTGTGCTAAGGCATCTATCCTTATTCATGTGCCTCTTTCTCAAGCAAAAGTACCAGCATCCACCACCCCCACCCCATCCCCCTAGATTAAGGCTGGTTTTCCCCTCAGCAAAGATTTTCGCTTCCAAAGGGCCAAACAGTGGAATTCTCTAAACGTTGGATTAACCTTGAGAAATGTTTTGCATGGTTATGGTGGAGAGTCATGAAATCCCACCCATACCAATCTGTCTGTACGCATCACCCAAGTAGTCCACTACTGGACCTATACGGTAAAGGGATAGCTTTCCCTTGACATTAAGTTTAGTCGTGTCCGACTTGGGGGGGGGGGGGTTCATCTCCATTTCTAAGCTGAAGAGCCAGCATTATCCATAGATGCCTCCAAGGTCATGTGGCCAGCATGACTGCATGGAGCACCTGAGCAGTGCTCCATGATCTATTCACATTGATCTATTCACATTTGCATGCTTTCGAACTACAGTTTGGCAGAAGCTGGAGCTAACAGCAGGAGCTCATCCCACTCCCCAGATTCGAACCGACAACCTTTTGGTCAGCAAGTTCTACAGCTCAGCAGTTTAACCCACTGTGTCACCAGGGGAAACCAGTATTGGACTTATGCTGGTTCAAATTTCAACTACATACTGTAAATGTAAAGAGAAATGACAGCTAAGCAGACAGACACGTTGAAATATCCTTAAACTTTAAAGCAACGAAAAAGATGCACTTGGGTACAAGATCATCAAAAATGTAAAATAAAAATAGCGTTAACATGCAAGCTTCTTACATTGTTCTCCTCGCCAAAAAGGAAAAAGAAGAAGACAGCCACTCATTAGAATTAGCTTTTCTGCACCTGCCATCCCACAACTTCAGAAGGAATTAATGTGATTTAAGGCAATGTTAAAGCTTCCAAACTTAATCAAAGGAGCCATCAGGTGCTTAATCCCAGGGGTCAAATTGCAAATGTCTCAAGGAGTCTCTAATTAGAGCTAGCTGGGCAGCCAAGTACTAGTTGGATATGACAGCTCACCAATCACATTTCTCCCCCTAGCCATGTTGCTCTTCAGGAATCAAAACAGGAGGCATCCCACACCACTAACAGCAGGCTCATGCTGCAGTGAAAAATTCACTCCTGCATGGCATGGGGTCAGCTGTTTCAGATTCTTTGGGCGACTGTCTGAAATAATACTACAATAGCAAAATGGTCTCATTTTTCTATTTTAAAATCCCACATTCCACATTACAGACAATGACTGGATTCTTTTTTCATGTCAGAAACTGCAAGTCACTTCTGGTGTGAGAGAATTGGCCGTCTGCAAGAACATTGCCAGAGGATGCCTGGATGTTTTACCATCCTGTGGGAGGCTTTTCTCATGTCCCCACATGAGAAGCTGGAGCTGACAGATGGGAGCTCACCCCACTCCCAGGATCCAAACCGCCAACCTTTTGGTCAGCAGTCTTGCTGGCACAATGGTTTAGCCCATTGCACCACCAGGGGCTCCAGTTTAGACTCAGAAAGAGCTTTTGCTAAGATGAGGTACATGAAATTAAATCTTGGGGGAAATCCCATTTCTCAACATCCTCCAACCAACCAGCTGCTGTGTGACTAGGGATTCTGGTAATCATAGTCTGAAAAGTAATTTTTCCATGATCTGTGGGCAATACTTGGAACATTTCAAAACATACTTTCAATGAATATTTGGAAAATGCTAAGTATGAAGATTCTGGTCCAACTTTCCCATCACCCAAGATGACTTTAAGTATAAGCCTCAATTTCTCTCTTCACTAAAGCATTCTCCCTCACTACATAGATACTAGTAGTCTGTGATAAAATCTAAACTACCATTAGAAACTTTGCACATAAAAACAAAATAATCCATCATAATGTATCATCTACAATGTTTACCAGATATTTTGACTCCTGCAATTTTATTGTATTTTGTTTCCAAATTTGAAGCTTTTATTTGTATTGATTAGTTTTCTTGTATTTTTAAATATGACAAATTATGCAGGACACTGTGGATATGGTATATTATTTCCCTGAGTTGGAAATACTGGCCATCTAAGGAGCCACAAATGAATAGGCTCTTCTTACCTGGAAAGGACCTGTTATCCAAAATGGAACACCAAAAGGTTTCATGTCTGTATTCTGGATAATTTATTTCCAAATGAGATAACTTGGAGATGGGACACCAATCTAAACAGAGAATACATTTATGTTCCAAATATGCTATATATGCATACCCTGAATATAATTTTATACAATATCTTTAATAATTTCATGCATGAAACAAAGTTTTGTAAGGCAATCATCAATAGAAGCCAGTGCAGTTGCCGTAAAATAGGTGTAATATGCTCCCTCACTGGTGCTCCCACCAGTAGCGAGCAGCGGCATTCTGCACCAGCTTGAGTTTCGGATTGTCGCCAAGGGAAGGCCCACGTGAGAGGCGTTACAGTAGTCCAGCCTCGAGATGACCGTCGCCTGGATCACCGTGGCCAGGTCGTCCCTGGACAGGTAGGGTGCCAGTCGCCTAGCCTGGCGGAGATGGTAAAAACGCCGTTTTGCTGACCATAGCGACCTGAGTCTCCATGGTCAGCAAAGGGTCCCAGTGGACACCTAAGCTCTTTACGAGGGATGACGGGCTAAGCCGCTCGCCATCCAGGGTAGGCAACCGGCACTCATCCAGTCAGGGCGACCGGGCCACAAGATCTCCGTCTTGGATTCACCTTCAGCCGGCTGGCAGCCAACCAGTCACGGCTTCAAGGCAGAGATGGAAACAATCGGTGCGGTATCCTGCCTACCGTCCATTCTCAGCAGAAGCTGGGTGTCATCCGCATACTGATAACACTCCAGACCAAAGTCGCGAACCAGCTGTGCCAGGGCGCATATAAATGTTGAATAATAAGGGCGAGAGGATGGCCCCTGGGGACCCCACAACTTAATGGGAGTCTCCCGGAGACCTCCTCTCCCCTCCACACGTTGTCCCCGGTCCCGGAGGAAGGAGGCCACCCTTAAGGGCAGTCCCCTCACCCTGTCACGGCTAAACGGTGGGCCAACAATGCATGATCTACGGTATCAAACGCTGCTGTTAGATCTAACAAAACAAGCAGGGCTGACCCACCCTGGTCCAGCTGGCGGCGAAGTTGGTCTGTAATGGCGGTAAGCACGGTAAGATGACTTTAAGTATAAGCCTCAATTTCTCTCTTCACTAAAGCATTCTCCCTCACTACATAGATACTAGTAGTCTGTGGTAAGGATTTCTAAACTACCATTAGAAACTTGTGCACACTTAACTATGGTACAAAATAATCCATGCTATGTATCATCTACAATGTTTACCAAGTATTTTGACTCCCTGCAATTTTATTGTATTTTGTTTCCAAATTTGAAGCTTTTATTTGTATTGATTAGTTTTCTTGTATTTTTTAAATATGACAAATTATGCAGTTAGACACTGTGGATATGGTATATTATTTCCCTGAGTTGGAAAAACTGGCAATCTAAGAAGTTGTGAACTTGAATAGGCTCTTCCTACCATAGAAAGGACCTGTTATCCAAAATGGTACACAAAAGGTTTCATGTCTGTATTCTGGATAATTTATTTCCAAATGAGATAACTTGGAGATGGGACACCAATCTAAACAGAGAATACATTTATGTTCCAAATATGCTATATATGCATACCCTGAATATAATTTTATACAATATCTTTAATAATTTCATGCATGAAACAAAGTTTGTGTACTTGGAATCATCAGATAGCAAAGGTGTCACTATCTCAGCCATCTCTATAGACAATTTCAAATTTTGCCATATTTGGATTTCCAGATAATTAATGCTCAACCTGTACCAGGTATAAAGTATACATATAGAGAAGAAATATGATTTTCTTTTATTTTGGCAGCCATCCTAATTTTCCATAAAGCGTTTCATTCAGAGGGTTTGTCAAATTTTCATATTAGAATAGGCTGCTCATTGTTCTGGATGTCATATAAGCGTGAGCGCTTCAGGGTAATCATTTGTAATCCTTCTAAGACTCCATTTGATCTGCACTGTCTGTTTTGGCAAGCATCATATGCCACAGGTTATCTTTCTGGTGACACAATTTCAGCCATCATTTATCTAATCAGTCACATTTGATCTTTCATGTTATCCCATGCATGTAGTTCTAAATGTCTATGCACCTCAAATTAGCTCTTCTTTCTACATTCTGAATATGTATCAAACAAAGACAAAATTTGACTGGTAAAAGATTAGAATTATTTTTCTCTTAAGACTATTTTCTCCTCTATCCTGGCCAGAGAGTCAAACAGCACCTGTCCAACCATTAGGCAGAATGAGATAGTCACCTCAGACAGTAGATGATGGAATAGATATGTCTTCTTTTTTTTGCTTTTTTAGGTACAGTGGGACCGGGGGCCAATGACTGCTCTTGCTTCAATGTTGGAATGAAATGAAATTTTCAATCAAATCATCTTCTGCCTGCAATCCATCATTGGCCAGTGTAGTTTCACATCCAAAACTACACTCTGTTGTTAAGTAGGAGGTGCTGGCTTTATTAGGCACCTGATAACTTGCGTCAGCTGTGCATAAATCTCCCAGCCACTGTCTGGCACCTTTCTTGCTCTCAGCCATCCCTTTCTGGTGACTGGCAAAACTCTTCAGCATTCGTGTTTTTCCTGACCTTAGACTGGTTTTAAATAATGAATCTGTTTAATCCTTGCTGGCTTCTCTAACTGTTCAACAGAAGATGACCACCCTCTTGTTTCACCCTTGATCTAACTGGATAACCTATGACAGCCCCCGGTGGCACCATCGGTTAAACTCTTGTGCCAACAGGACTAAAGACCAACAAGTCACTGGTTCGAATCTGGAGAGAGTGTGAATGAGCTCCCTCTGTTAGCTCCAGCTTCCCATGTGGGGACATGAGAGAAGCCTCTCACAAGGATGATAAAACATCAAAAACAGCCAATTCTCTCACACCAGAAATGACTTGCAGTTTCTCAAGTTGCTCCTGACACACAAAAAAATCTATGACTAATCTAGACTGAATTAATTATGAGATCACTCTGAAACTCCAACCACTCGGTCACTTGCTGACTGGAGCATAGGACACCCATGAACCCATGGGTGCATGCCTGTTCAAGAGCAGGGGGGTTGCATTTCCCACTATGCCCCCATAGTCAGAAGCAAAAAAATTACATCATCCATTAAACATCTGATGATCTCAGCATCTGATGTAATCATCTCACTTCTGGTTACAGGGACAAAGATGTTTCTCTTACCCACCCTTTATCCACTAGGCATGGAATTGTTCTGGAGAAGGGACTTCAGTATTTCTCTGATAAGTTGGGACTGGGAAAAGGGCAACAACTCTGGCAGCAGAGACTAGAAAAAAATGAAGGAAATACATGGCATAATCTTTTGGGAGGTTAATAGTGGCACCTGTGTATGCCATACAGTGCAACATGTCACAAAGTGCCAATCTGTCTGTGGGATGAGAGTAGACCATTCTGAAATTCAAATAACTGCCTTAAAAAAAAAAAACCCCACATATGGGACTGGCCCTTTGTTATGAAAAGAATAAAACAGGGGTATGCTCAAAAATCAAAAATCAAGCAGCTGCCTCAAACAAAAAACCTAGTAAACAAGAGCAGAATGCTCATGGACCAACACCAGTAAAGGCAATTCCAAAGAAATAGGATTGTCTCTGGTACAAAATAGAAGTGGGATGTGGTTGGGAAGGAGGCTCCTAGTACTATCACTAGCTTTGCATTTGATCTGGAAATTTCATCACAAGCCATGCAATTATGGAGGACATCTTGCATAAACAATTGCATAAAGGAGGAAAAAAGGAAAGACCTGAGGCATTTTTATTGATGCGGAAATATAGAAAATGAAAAAACCAAAAAATGCATTGAAGAACTCCCTTCTGAGCCCCATAGAGTCCCTGAAAGTGGCTGATCTGCAGCTTTTGTCTGTGAGTCAAACTCAGCATAGGGTTGCAGAAGCAGGAAAGAGATATTTCTGAGTCCGTTTGAAGAAATCTCATCCATGAAGAAACCAAATTACCATGGTAATTATCATCTTACTGATAATTGTAAGTATATCCTTACATGGTTCATACAGCTCTCTTATTCTGAGAGCCTTAATCCTCCCTAGAAAGAGATTATCTTTTATGGAGTAGCTGAATTAAGCATGTTCTTTCAACCAGGAAACTATGGTGTACTGGGGCTCTGTGCGGTTACAAAACTATTTAACGCATATTTATGAGTTCCTTTTCAAATTCAGTCCAACGAGACTCAAGAAAGGGGTGTCTGAACAATCCGCTTAAAAAGAATCCCTTCGTGGCATGTTTTTTAGCACCAGGATATTACAGCAGATTTCATTTACCTGGTTTAACCTGTTTGTTCCTGGGGCCATGTTAAGATTGGTTCTTATCATTTTAACATTAAATGGCTTAGTATTGTGATAGTTTAAGGTAGAAATGAACAAAAAGTAGACTTGGTTCTACTGGCAGATCTCCAGACATATTGAAATACATTGGAAACTCCCTGTTGTTTACCGATGGCAGGTGATGTTGTTCCAAAAGGCTATGAGTTCAAAAATCCATATTTAGTGAAATAAATCAGGGTTTCTTAAACTTTTTCCACTCACAATCCCTTTTCACCTGATAAATGTTTACATGACCCCATGGTATATAAATATATGAAACAGATGTTCAAATCAAACCTTTACTGGTAGTCAATAAGGAAATATTTGACCGTGATGGTGTAGCTACTCACAAGGTTCTGTTCAGAGTTATTGCAGAAACAATTGCCTTTTGCCCCATCTACACTGCCATATAATGCAATTTCATAATGCAGTTTAACTACATTGAACTGCAGCCTGTGGTAGCATAGACTCATACAATGCATTTCAAAGCAGTTAAACTGTATTATGAAATGCAATATATGGCATAGATAGGACCTTAGGCTCATGATAGAAGACTTAGCTGTATGTGGACATCTATGTATTCAAAAATTGCATGAGGAACTAGGATATGAAAAAACCCGAAGCAAATATTTCAGGTAATATCATCCTTGTCTGCATCTCTCTCTCTCTCTCTCTTCCTTTCTCCATACACACATTCTCATCATGATTGTTTGTTTGTTTTTAGGAACATGTAATCGTGATCATCTGATGAGAATGGAGTGCACCTGTGAAACAACATAGACAATACTTGGCTAAGCTCCCACTGCTTTGGAAATGGACAATTTCTTCCTGACTATTTATGCTGCAAGAAAATCACAACAGTCTATTCAAAAGATAGATTGCCTGTCCATATGAAGCATTTTCTGTATTACTTCACAGAGTTTTATTCTTGCTTTATACACCAAACAATCCTGCAAGCATGTGCTTACTGCTGTTTCTTTTAAAATTATTGTTTAACATCTATCCACATGTGACATTTATATTATGTGAAAAAATGATGCATTGCATCTCATTTTTAACCATCAACAATACTTATCCAGAAGCATTGTTGTTCTGTGCCTTCAAGTCATTTCTGATATGTGGTGACCAATTACAGGACTTTCTTAGTAAGGTTTTGTTCAGGTTTGAAATCTTCTGAAACTGAGGTCTCATCTACACTGACCATTTAATGCAATTTGAAGCTAGCTTCAAACTGCAGCAGCCAGATAATAAACTCTCACAAAAGTGTGTGAAATAAAACCCTTCATGCACATCAGTGCTGTGTGGTTTGTGCAATCATCACCTGGGCCTCATACTTATTCCAGAATTTCCTCTGTAATCAACAAAACCACCTTCTTCAATACTGTTTTGAGACTGCATTAAATGGTTAGTGAAGATCGAGCCTCAGAGAAAGTGACTTGCCAAGCTGAGGGAGTCTGGCAAGCAGGGATTCGAGCCTTAAACTAGAGTCATAGTTTATTTATTTATTTATTCACCATATTCATATCCAATCCTTCTCAACCTGAAGGGGACCAAGAGCAGTGCACATAAATGCACAATTTGATGCCCTATAACACACATTCAGCAAATAAAAACATATAAAGCATTGCATTAAAACAACCGCTAAAACAATTCAACATCAACATTATTAAAAGCACATAATCAGTATCATAATCCAAGGCCATTCCAGTTATCATTCCACCATTTCACATTCACTTGTTGCACTAATACAGGGCTGTCCAACTGGCGGCCGGGGGGGGCCGTATACGGCCCCCCAGCCCATTCCCTATGGCCCCCTAAACTTTGTAATAAAAAATAAAAATTGAAAAATAAAATAAATAAAAATTGGAAAAAAAAACCTACTTCCGGGTTCGGAGCAAGTATCACAAGAATACGCAATCCACACGGGATTTCGCTGTCAACGCGAGATCACGCCGGCGTTGACAGCAAAATCCCGTGTGGATTGCGTATTCTCGTGATACTCTTCAGCTACTCTACTACTGGATCGCTGAGGCCCACAGACGCGATTAGGACCTTCTTTGACTCAGTCGGTTGTTGCCTCTCTCGTCGTCCGGGTACTCCTGGATCCTACGCGTTTGGAAATGGTAGGCCAAAGCAGGGGGCTCCTCAGGGGGCTCCTCATTCCCTCCCCCCATCTCCCCTCATGTATTAAATATAAAATTAAATATATTTAAAGATGAAATAAGGGGAGATGGGATACATTAAAATAAGGGGAGAGGGGAGGATGGAATTAAATATATTTAATATTAAATAAAAATAAGGGGAGAGGGGAGGATGGAATTAAATATATTTAATATTAAATAAAAATAAAGGGAGATGGGAGGATGGAATTAAATATGTTTAATATTAAATAAAAATAAGGGGAGAGGGGAGGATGGAATTAAATATATTTAATATTAAATAAAAATAAGGGAGAATATTTAATATTAAATAAAAATAAGGGGGAGAGGGGAGGATGGAATTAAATATGTTTAATATTAAATAAAAATAAGGGGAGAGGGGAGGATGGAATTAAATATGTTTAATATTAAATAAAAATAAGGGGGAGGGGAGGATGGAATTAAATATGTTTAATATTAAATAAAAATAAGGGGGGAGGGGAGGATGGAATTAAATATATTTAATATTAAATAAAAATATGGGGAGAGGGGAGGATGGAATTAAATATATTTAATATTAAATAAAAATGAGGGGAGAGGGGAGGATGGAATTAAATATATTTAATATTAAATAAAAATAAGGAGAGAGGGCACCGGGGAGAGGGCGGAGCCGGGGGCGGGGAGGGGGCGGAGCCGGGGTGGGGGAGGGGCCAGGGGCAGACCCTACGGCCCCCCAGGTCATCAGTGACCGGAATTCAGGACCCTGGGCTGGTAGAAGTTGGACAGCCTTGCACTAATAGATTAATGCTTGGTCCCACATCCACATTTTTAGTTTTTTCCTGAAGGTCAGGAGGGAGGGTGCTGATCTGATATCACTAGGGAGAGAGTTCCATGACCAAGGGGTCACTACTAAGAAGGCCCTCTCTCTCGTCCTCACCAACCACACCTGTGAAGGAGGTGGAAGGGACCAAGAGCAGGGCCTCTCCATAAAATCTTAATCTCCTAATTCAACTCTCAAACCACAAATTCATGATGGATCAACACATTAATACAACTTAATTCTCAAAGTGATGAATGATATGCTTCCCAACCCCCAATACAAACGATCAATACATTCTTTAACAATGAACATCTCCTTTTGGGAGAGGAAACATTGAGCTCAGTGGGGTTTATTCCCAAGTTAGTGTTCACAAGTTTGCAGCCTATGTACATCAAATATACAACTTGATTGAAGTGCATATTGTAAATTAAACATTTAGAACAATACAGGATTTTTTCACATTTTGTGAAATTCTTTCCTTTGTGTTCAATTCCTTAATGGATGGGCAGGTTTGACCACAGAGTTAGCAGTCTCCTGTCCAATTCAGTCATTCAATGAGATGTGATCTTTCGCTCATTCTCAATTTATGCTTATCCTGTATACGCATTTGTGTGTCTAATACCGAAAGAAAACAATACACACTTTAAAAATTATTATTTTAACACATAACTTTGAAAACAGGAACCAACAACTACATAGGAATGAAAGCAAACTACTGTCAGACAAAACTCTGCAATGCCCTCAATTTTATTTTCAAATGAGTAACAAACCAGAGTAGAAGAGAAAATATTTCCATGCCTAGGCTGAACCTAGTTCCTAATTAGTATTCTGTTTCAGAGTTAAATCCTCTAGCCTCACTCAAGTCAATGGGAGTTTCAACTGAATAAGAGCTGATTGACTTTAGCCCTCCAGGATCTATTATTTTCCATTAAAAACACCTAGCGAGCAATGTGGCGCTTGTGAGAATTCGGTGCCGTGCTGTCGCAGTCAGCACACTGCTTTCCAGCAAGCCATATTCATGGCCTCTAATACCTTCACATATCATAATCATTTTGAAAGCTTCAACACATGTCTTCTAATGGTGTCACTCTATATAATGAGATATGCAAATTAGAGTGTTATAGAGAGTCTTAATTGCATTATATCATTCAGAGTTGTAAATGTTCTGCTAGTTACTGTCCAGGTAGAGCAATGAGGCAGGCGGGGAGGGGGTATGGAGAGAACGTTAGAGGGAAGGAAAAGAAATATTCTCTTTCTTTTTTTTCTGCCTGACCCCCAAATTAAATAGACTTCCATTACTAATAGGCATATTAATATGCTCCTCAGACACTGTTGCAACAGTAAGTAAACACCAAAGGCCTCGGGAGATGCATCCGCTTTGCCTCTGAAATGCTTTCTGAACCTTGGCTTCCGTGTTTTGGGTTCCTCAGGCCCCATTTCATATATGGCTTTTTAAAGCTGATTGTTGACCCCGGAGGAAGGAAGCTTAGATCAAATACAGTTTGGCAGGTAAAGGGCATGCTAGAAACTACATAAGCAAACTGGCTAAAGGAGGAAGGGGGGTTGGAGGATGTGTTCACAATGGAAGAAACCCTTTCTTTACCAGGCAGATAAAAAGCCTTCACTACAGAAATGTCTGCCTCTCCCACTAGTGAAAAGATCTGATAGGGGTTTCAAATAAATTGAGGGAATTAAAATGAGCAAGTATGAAGGAATTCCATAAGAACCTCAATCAACCAGACCCTGTAAAAAGGTACAAAATGCCAGTTGTGCCTTCCAAAGTCAGTCAAGAGTAATAGAAATTAGAGAAAACAGTAAGACCTCAGAAGCAGGTTTGTTTCATTGGCGAGGAAGCCATTCTCTCCATGTTCACTTCCAGCATTCTGTCATAAAGAAGGCAAAGTTGAATGGCGAAACCATCCCTGCTCAAAGAAGTATTCTTGGGCTACATGCTAAAGTCAACAGTACCTATGCCCTCAGCCGCCATTTTTAAATTTGAAAAAAATCGATTTTTTTTTTTTAAAAAATGGCGGCCGGGGGCGGGGCAGGGAGGAGGAAGAGAGCTAGCTCCTCCTCCTCGGCGCCCCCTCCCTACCTAGGGCGGGGAGCCGCGAAAAGGGCAGAAGGGCGGCGCCAACAGCAGCGCGTCACAGGCCTGGCGTGACGCGCTGCCCTGGCACGCCTACTCCTCCTTTCGGCGCCCCCCTCCTTCCTAGGGCGGGGGCACCGAGAGGAGTAGGCGGCGCCAAGAGCAGCGTCATGCCAGGCCCTGACGCTCTGCTCTTGGCGCCGCCACTCCTCCCCAGGCGCCCTCCCTACCTAGGGCGGAGCCGCGAGAAAAGGGCAGAAGGCGGCGCCAACAGCAGCACGTCACAGGCCTGCCGTGACGCGCTGCCCTTTGCGCCGCCTTCTGCCGTTCAGCGCCTCCCTTGCTGGGGCGGGGGCCAGGAGAGTAGGCGGCGCCAAGAGCAGAGCGTCACAGGCCTGGCGTGACGTCTGCTCTTGGCGCCGCCTAGCACTGATGTAAACAATATTCACAACGTAACTATAACATCTTGATCCAGCTTTAAATGCCATGGCTTTATCTTACTTTATCCTAAGATTTGTAGTTTAGAAAGGCTCACTGGAAATTTAATTACCTCACAAAACTATAAATCCTAGGATCGCATACAATGGAGCCATGGTAGTAAAGTTGATTAAAGTTTATCAACATGTTGTAACTGTATACAGTCAGCCCTCCACATTTGTGAGTTTAAATTCTGTGGATATGATTATTCTTAGATCTGATTGATGTGGTCTCTCTTAGGCCCCTTCTACAGAGCTGTACAAAATCCACACTGAACTGGATTATGTGGTAGTGTGGACTCAGATAATTCAATTCAAAGCAGATATTGTGGATTATCTGCCTTGATATTCTGGGTTATATGGCTTGTGTGGAAGAGCCCTAAGAATCTTTCACTGGATAGGATAATGGAGTGGCTAACAGAAGAGTTCATTTAATACCACAGTCCTGTGACTTATAGCATTCAGATATGTTTTACATAACTATTTTAGCAGCGTTCAAAACCATACTTATGATTGTCCATATCAGAATACAGAGGAACTCTGTAGAATCTTCTAAGGGCCCTTCCACACAGCCCTATAGCCCAGAATATCAAGGCAGATAATCCCACAATAGCTGCTTTGAACTGGATTATCTGACTCCACACTGCCCTATATTCCAGTTCAAAGCAGATAATGTTGGATTTTCTGTCTTGATATTCTGGGATATAGGGCTGTGTGGAAGTGCCCTGAGACTATTTGGGAGAGAAGTCTGTAACATAAGCTTATCAGTCTGCATTCATTGTATCTGATGCAGTAGACTGATACATCTGCAAACAATTATGCTACAAACTTCTCTGTCCCTGTTAGGCTCCTTCCACACAGTTGAAAAAAATCCCACATTATCTGCTTTGAACTGGGATATATGGCAGTGTGGACTCAAATAACCCCGTTCAAAGCAGATATTGTGAGATTTTCTGCCTTGATATTCTGGGTTATATGACTGTGTGGAAGGGCCCTCAGTCTAAAGGATGGTACAGGATTCTTTTGTATAACTCGTAGCTACCTTAGAGGAATGTGAAAGGAATGAGAAAAGTAAAAGAAAAGTAACTGTTGCAGTTCTTTGGGATGCTTTGAATTATAAGGAATGAGTACTTTTAAAAACTAACTTCCTAATCTCTGAATTACTGATAGCAATAATTGATACATATCTCCGACTTCATATTTCCTGCCATAACAAAAATATTTTTCACAGTTTTAATACAGTCAAATAGAAAGGTATTTTAAGTTTCTTGGTTCTAGCGTACTTTTTGTTTTAAAATGGGGTAGCCAGCAGAGTGTAGTGGTTTGAGCATTGGACCACAGTGCTGCAAGCCAGGGTTTTTCCCCAGTTAGCCATGGAAACACACTGGTAACCTTAAGGAAATTAAATAGTCTCATCCCTGGAAAATTATTTATTTGTTTGTTTGTTTGTTTGTTTGTTTATTTAAAACTTTTGTATCCTGATCTTCTCACCTCTGAAGAGGGATTCAGACCAGCCTTACAGAAAGAATTCAATGCAATTGAAACAAATTAAAAATCATATACCAATACTCAGTTAAAATGCATATAGATAAAAAAAACATTTAAATAAAATACATTAGAGCCTATGGTAGGCTCACCGTAAATCAGAAATGACTAGAAGACACTTAACTACACCAGCAAAGCAGATTCCAGTCTTATGCCATTGGAGTGCTGTTCCCACAATCCTTCACCTTTGGCCCTTCTTGTTTGGGCAGATGAAAATAATATCTGAAAGCCCATAATTTTTTTATTCCATCTGTAAAGAATGTATGCTTAGAAAATTTTAGACCCAATATAATTGCATATAAATCTATGCTTTCTGCACTGACCAAGGATACTTGTGACTAGTTGCCATCATTCAGCTAAGGCTAAGGGCAGGATCTGTTTAATAACATTTGGTGTATCCTCTCTCTAGATGAGGCTTTGCACCTGCAGGGCATTGACTCAGTCATCAAATAGGTCCTTTCCATATCTGACTTCCATTAGCCTACAAATTGTAACAGAAGTACCATTAGGCAAATAATAATTGTGGGAAAAGCCTTTGACACACAAGATTAACTACTGTCATGATGCAGAATAACCCCTCAGAATTACAATGGTTCAAAACAATTCAAAATAAAGCTATCAATTTTGCCAGGATGGTTAAACCTGTAATAACAATTGGAAGTGCAAGGAAGAGGTCATTAAAACTAGTCAAGACAAAATGAGTTTATGTCTACATTCCCTCTCTCCTCTAATTCGGTAAGAAGTTTCATCGGAATTGCACTAGAATGCTATTTAAGGTATCCTATACCAGAGTTACTTGGAAGAGATCATAAGTGAATGTTCAGCCCCATGGCTTGTATGCAGAAGACCCCTGGAATAATAGCTAAAACAGGATTTGTGGACCTTTCCAGATGCTGCTGATCTGCAACTCCCAGATTCCACAACACTAAGTTGGCAAATCGCAGTCCAACATCTGCAGGGCCACAAAACTCCCACCTATATGTTAAGAGGATCAGATAGCAGATAGAATTAATAGTACAGCTCAGTTCTGCTTTTATAAGGCCTCACCTGGAATCTTATGTCCATTTCTGGGCATCACAATTCAAGTAAGATATTGACAAGCTGGAATGTGGCCAGAGGAGGGTGACCAAAATGGTAAAAGGTCTGGAAATCTTGTCCTATGAGAAGTGGCTTAGGGAGCTGGATCTGTTTAGCCAGAAGAAGAGAAGTTTAAGAGGGGACATGAAAACCATCTTTAAATATTTGCAAGGATGTTATATTGAAGATTGAGCAAGTTTGTTTTTGCTGCTTCAGAGAAGAACTCTCTCATCACACTAGAGAATGAATGTACTTTGAATCTGGTTGCTGCCTCCTGCAGAATTCTGGGGTTTGTAGTTTAGGGAGGAGCCTTGAACAGCCTCACTAAACTACAAACCCCAGAATTCTTCAGGGGCCAGAAACCAGATTTAAAGTGGATTCATTCTCTCGTGTGATGAAGTAGTAGAACATAGCACAATGGATGCAACGTACAGGGCAAAACATTGCATCAGATGGTGGGATACCCTGCTTCAGGGTGACGTCAGGTATCATTGTTTGTAGATTTTTAATCTGAAGTTAGCTGGTTTTCTGTCAAAAGTGCAATGATTTAATGTTTCTGCATGGCAGAATGGGGCTGGACTGGATAGCCCTGGTAATCTCTTCCAACTCTGTGTCTCTATGAGTCTATAGGCCCTTCCAGACAGACCCTATATCCAAATATCTTTTCTCAGGTTTTCTGCTTATCTCAGATTATCTGGCAATGTGGACTCATATAATCCAGTTTAAAGCAGAAAACTGGGATATAGGGCATGTCTGGAAGAGCCCTATGATTCCAAATCTTGTACCTGGTTAGTGCTTTTGTTATCCAGGTACAATATTCACCAAAATGCTGAATATTTCCTCCTGCTCTCTTGACAGTAGCAGGCTTGTCTAACGATGCTCTTCTCTGGTACACTGTATGCTACAGGAGATTTAGAAAGGCTTTCTGTCCCCTCTCCTTTGGCCTGTTTCCCATGTTCATTTTCCAACTAGCATGCAAGTTTGGGCCAAATGCTACAATGTTTATCTGATCTTGAAACCATCAATATGCTGTTACATCCCTTTAATATCTGCTGGTAAGACCTTATTTTTGACAGACATCTCTCCCCCAACTGCAGTAAGTCCTTCCTGTTCAGGTCATCTGCTTGAACAAACTATCTTGAATGCTTGAATAGGGTATAAAGCTATGAATGCTGGCCCAACCCTTGCCCCCTAATGTGTCTCAGTCCTAACCCCCTTGGTTCACATTATGTGAACACCAAGTAGTTCTCTCTCCCCAATCAAAAACCCTAAAGAAAACCATGAACAGACTGTCTAGGTGTTGAGAGTAGTCGTCTACAATCCAACATAACTGAAATATGCTATAATGGATTTATGAGCTCTGCTTTAGCATGCAAAGACATAAAGGAATCTGGCACCACATTTGGGACTAAGTTAGAAAAAGAAATTTCTAGCATAAGCTTTGGTAGATCATAATCCATCAACAGCATATATTATAAAACATATAAAATGTTTACACTTCATGTAATGATGGTTAAAGGGGCATCCAAGCAATGTCAGTTAATATAGCCCTCTTCTTTCTTCTATATGAAAACATAAAATCCATATTCAGGAGTTTATCGTTGAGACACTGTAATAATTAACCCACACAAAGCTAAATGCTTCTGTTAATAACAATAAAAGCAATTATGGTGGTGGTGATGAAAACAATAATAATACTAACAAGGTACAGTCACAAAGAACTGGTTTTTTCCATTTTATACAAACTTTCATTTATTATTGAGGGGAATATAGATAACTATTTTGCCGAGGTTAAATCCAAAAATGTAACAGCAGAGTAATGAACTCTGTTGGACAAATAAATATAATAAAAACAGAGAGCAGACTTTTGATTTCCTTGTAATTCACCAGGCTGGGTGTTAAGCAACACAGTAAGAATTCTGCACTTTGTTTTGTGTCATAGTAGGTGGCCCTAATAGAAGTAACTACCTTGCTATTATTTGGGTCTTTCATACCTTGTGACTTTACATTTGTAGGTCTTTAATACTATTTCATCCTGGTGAAACATTTTTAATATGCAACAAATATGATACCTGAATTTGCCGGAATTGGGTAAGGGAGAGTTGATGGGGATGCAGATAGGCAGACAAGCAGATACACTTATACAGTTGTGTTCATATAAAAGAGGCATAATGGATCTTAAGAGCACATCTTGGATAGACTCCTACCAGTGTTAACAAACCAAAAGGCATTACAAAATTATTCATTTGTGAGATAGACATGAAGATCATGGCATTTGGACCTTCCATAAAATTTGGTGCCTCAGGAAAGGCAACTGCACCATAAAAATCCTTGGAAGCATCCTTAAAACACATGTGGTTTGACTTCAATGTGGAGGCTACTAACCAAATGCCAAAAAATTAACTAATTTGAAGAAAACTAGCTCATCTGAAATGTGGTACTGATATAAAATTCTATATTCCACCCTTCTCACCTTGAAGAGGACTCAGAGTGGATCACAGAACACATACACAGCAAGCATTCAATGGCATTAAATAGACAGGAAAGACAACATATATAGGCATTTTCCCAACTTCGGCATCCTGGAAGTTGTGCTTGATTCTGGCCACAGGGTGCTGTTGCTCCATCCTCTATGTCAAAGAGCCCTTGATTACAGTCTTCCTCCTTTCTTTTGATCATCAACATTTTTTGGTATTTCCTTTTTATGGTGCCATAAAATACCTCCCCACTTAAGCAATACCTAATTTATCTACTCACATCTGTTTTTGAACTGCTTAGGTGAACAGTGAGCTGGGCTGAAGGTTGGGTGCTCACCCCGAACCGGGCG
The DNA here is from genome assembly GCA_030556195.1 of Anolis apletophallus. Lineage (NCBI taxonomy): Eukaryota > Metazoa > Chordata > Lepidosauria > Squamata > Anolidae > Anolis > Anolis apletophallus. The sequence continues at coordinate 146,020,318 of JARBWK010000002.1, forward strand.
TTGAACTGCCAACCTTTCAATTGGTAAGATTTATTGCAGCTGGTGCTTAACCAGATGTGCTAAAGCCCAGCCCTTATTTGCTGTCAAGTCAACTTTAACTTATGATGATGACCCCAAAAACAAAAGACCTCCAAGAGCCCTAGCCATACAAATTGCAAGTCCTTTTACAACACTTTCCCAAACCAACAGCTGGAAATGTTAATTTTTTCAATATAAGATCTAGAATACCTCAACCATTTTGGAAGGCATATTCCATAACCAATAACATTGCCAACTCTGTCCAAAATCCTGGCATGAAAAGGATGTGCTTGCCAAACTAGTAGATGGTCTTATTTCACCTGGAACATGCAGAGGCAACATATTTAATCAAAAATAGTGGGTGGACAGATGATTCCAGACCCCAGGCCACTAAAGCTAACCATGTCGATGCAATGATGTGTTCAGACTCCGGGGGGGGGGGGGGAGTGCAGACTAAACTGCTCATGGAACATTCATTCTCAGCAATTCTGTGAAGCAAAGCAACCTTGACATCCTTGCCAAAGAAAGCTACTCACCTGCCCTTCCACCTGGAGGTAAGGAGCTGTCGTGGCAGCTGACAACAAGTACGGGGAGATAAGAATAGGAGAAAGATCTGGGACAAAGTAATGTCAAGCCTTACCAAGTCAGGGACATTTCTTAAAGAGAATAACATTTAAAAAATGACCCTAGAGAATTCGCAACACTGGGGTTAAAGGAAATAAAACGTCACAGAGGTACTGCTGCAACCAAATTATTTTTAAGACTTGGATGACCACTTGGACGATTTGGCATGCAGAAAAGTTACATAGCACTTTCATTGGTTCCAGAAGAAAATAAATAACTTCTTTTAAGGAAAGAATGCTTCCCAACTCAAGAAAGGGGGAAGAAGTGGACCTTCAAATGTTGTAAGAGATGCTAGGTCTCACAATCCAACAACTGCAAAGCTACACATTGTCCACTCTGCTGCAAATCTTAGATTCCAAGGAATATTGACATCCCTCCTTTGGCTTACATCTGCATTCCAAAGGACTCGGTAGTCAACTCCCATCCAGTAGTCAATTCACAAATGACATTTAGGTCTCCTTACTAGTACCTCTAGTGTCTCCACTGTGATCAAGATTGCAAGGCCGATGTGGTCATACAACCAATGGAAAGACATTGTGAGAACAGAAAAAATGAAGTACTAGTCATTTATTTTATTCGAAAATCACTAATCTATTCTCTTATCCCCACCTTCTTTAGTTTGTTGCCTGGCTGAGTGTTTAAAGAGCAAGGATCATCTAGCCCCAACACTGCCAGAGCCAGCCCAATATGTTTTGCCACCAGAAGCACAAAAAAACCCAATGCCATCTACTCCATGTATAGTAGATGACTGGACACCCAATTAAATCCTGGCAATGGACCTCCTCCTGAGAGTGGCCATTTAGAAAAATAGGCCTATGCAGGTGGCACACATAACTCTGTCCTTCACTAAAAGGGAATGGACAAGAGGAACAGCCAAGGGATGGCCATGGTGAGCCTCCAGCAACTGCCATCTGAAGTAGTTTCTTCAATCTGATTACTTGAGGGGTTGGCTCTGTTGGCACACCCACACAGAGTAGCCTAGAGTTGTCCAGGAGGGAATATTTCTCCCTCCATTGAATATGTTGAGCTATAGCTTAGCAAACTGGTTCTCAACCTTCCTAATGCCATGGCCTCTTAATACAGTTCCTCATGTTATGGCGACTCCCAACCATAAAATTATTTTCATTGCTACTTCATAACTATAATTTTGCTACTGTTATGAATTGTAATGTAATATCTGATATGCATTTTCATTCACTGGACCAATTTTGGCACAAATACCCAATACACCCAAATTTGAATACTGGTATGGTTTGGGAGGTGAATGATTTTTTCAGTTGTAGTTGCTAGGATTTATACAGTCAAAGAGCATTCTGAACTCCACCAATGATGGAATTGAACCAAACTTGGCACACAGAACTCCCATGACCAACAGAAAATACTGAAAGGCTTTGATGGGCATTGACCTTGAGTTTTGGAGTTGTAGTTCACCTACATATAAAGAGCACTGTGGAGTCAAACAATGATGGATCTGTATCAAAATTGGCGAACGAAAGATGGACTCATCCCACGCTTTCTACTTAGCACAAATACTCAATATGCCCACATGTGAGCACTGGTGGAGTTTAAGGAAAATAGACCTTGACATTTGGGAGTTGTACTTATTGGGATTTATAGTTCACCTACAATCAAAGAGCATTTTGAACCTCACCAATGATAGAACTGGGCTAAACTTCCCACACAGAACCCCCATGACCAACAGAAAATACTGTTTCCTGATGATCTTTGGCAACCCCTCTGACATCCCCTTGGGACACCCCCAAACCTCAGGGTCCCAACTCCCAGGTTGAGAAACACTGGTTTAGCAGGATGAGACATACTGAAAGACTAGAACTCATGAAGCTGCCATTTCATGAAAGATTTGTCGCCTGTATCAACTCAGTAATGTTTGCTCTTCACCTTGTTTTCTTCATTAAACTGGCCTTTGAGAAAGTCATAGTACCCATTGGTTCTTCTTCTTTTCATTGTAATTGTTATTTTTTGATTTTAAAAATTAACATAAAATAATGATGAAAAACATTAAGACAAGAATCATGTCCTCTGATTCTTCTGAATGAGCTTTTCATGTTTCTACACTCATGAGAGAGAGAGAGAGAGAGAGAGAGAGAGAGAGAGAGAGAGAGAGAGAGAGAGAGCTCTGTGGATTGGGAATCAGTGACACGTAGTTTTTACTCCAGATTATTCGAACACAAGTGACCTTTAAGAAACAGCACAAGATTTATCTGTTTTCTCAAAACAACTGAAAAACAAAAGGAATTGAGAAGGATTTTTTTCAAATTATTAGTAACTGTGGTCATCAGGAGTTTGCAACAAAGATTTCTTTATCCATATGCTTTTATATCTTATCTGGTTTTCTGAACTTGTTACTTTATTTGGAAAACCTGAAGCTGCATACTCATTAAGAGCTGTATGTTCAATCCTAAACACCATTTCTAATACATGAGAACAATTATACAGGACCAGTAAGACTGGATTCAGGCTCTGGAAGGAGAAAAGTGAAAATCTGCTCATTTGCTTAAGGTAACTCAGATCTTTATAAGGTGCAGGAAAGACACAATCACTGTCCCCACAACCAGCACCATTTGAGAATTTAAAAGATTTCAATCCAGAGACTTTCCCCCTCTTAACCTGGAGGGAAGATAAGGTAAAAGACTATGGCATAATTTAGAAATTTCAGGGTGTACTTCCTATCACCCTAATCACTGCCCATAATGTCTAGAGAAGATAAGTATGGTAGTCTAAATGATCTGAATGGTCCCAGATTACCTATCCCAGTATAAGTGAGATTTTGTTAGTGTATTTCTCAAACAGCAAAACTGTATGATACATTTCAATGTGCTTTTAAAAAAAAACACATTGAGATTTCCATTAACATTTTATTATCATTTAAATGAACCACTGGCCACTTTATTGACCTTATTCTTGTATATCTTGTATATCTAGAAAGGGCATTATACACACACATATACATAAGGAGATACCCCTAAAATTAAAGAACTACAGAAGCTAAGAGTTTCTAGGAAATACATGACTAGGGTGCCATTACTGAAAGTATCATTTCTTTGAGATGATTTCAAAACAGAGGTCAAACCATATGTTATAACCAGGAGGAGGAGATCCTTCAGGTAGCACAATCCCAGCCACTAAAAGTTTTTTTAAAACTTTAAATTTGACCCAGTGCAAATGGTAAAGCACTAACATAACATGTTCACATCATCCCATTAATTTTGCTGTCCTAATTTCTTGACTCTCTGACATTTCAGGATAATTCCCAAATGTTACACCACTTAGCTGCTGAACTTGCTGACCCAACGATTGGTGGTTTGAATCCAGGGAGCTGAGTGAGCTCCCGCTGTTAGCCCCAGCTTCTGCCAACCTAACAATTCAAAAACATGCAAAATGTGAGATCAATAGTACTGCTTCTGTAGGAAGGTAATGGCACTTCATGCAATCATGCTGGCCACATGACATTGGAGGTGCCTATGAACAACGAGGGCTCTTTGTCTTAGAAATGGAGATGAGCACCACCCCCCAGTCGGACATGACTAGACTTAATGTCAGGGCCTTTACTTTTACCTTTACTCCCATAATTCTTTACTACTTCTTTCAACAGACTTTGAACCTTTTGAGCCCTAGTTTAATACCTAATATTCAAAGAAAATGTTTTGCCTTTGAATATTGCAAAAGGTGAAATGATTACAGCCCTTAATAAACAAGAAATAACTTCATGCATGTATAATTGGGGGAGCAGATTTTAAATCTCTTTCCTGAAATGCAACTTCCAGTGCCTATAACCCTCGACGCCAGTCTGGCAACAGTCACCTTTTATTTAGAGGAAGAGGGAGGAGGAACTCAAAAACTAGAGCAACATACAATACATATAAAATGTCAAACCTGTCAAAACCTTCTGGAATACCATCATCTCACACTACATCACAACTTGCAGCAAAGGTTAGTTAGAGCTAACACGTTAGTATGTGCGGGTTTTGCAACACTATCTCTTATATTAAAATAAGCCATAGCAGTGCAGGATACAAAACCTGATCCCCTGCATATAGCCATTATAGGGATTTCCACTTCTGACAAGACAATGGAAAATGTGTTGTGGATTTGATACCTGAACCCCCAATGAGGACCTAATGACTTAATTATAACTGAGCATACTAGTCATTGGCAAGCAACAGGCTAAATTAATGAATAAAGAACAAGAGGTCTGCTAGCACATTGTATTTTAAGACATACAATGAAAAATATTTCTGAAAGAGAGAAACAGGTTTATTGAGATATGCATTCATTCTGAGGGCTAGCATTGGTGATCACTGTAATCAAGCAAGCTCTCATTCAGACATCCCAATTTGTTGTCACAGTGAGAGCAAAGGGGAGTTGATGAAGAAAGAAAGCACTCTTTTGTATTTCAGAATTCATCACGCTCCTCTAATTCTCCAAAACCCATTCATCTTTCTAAACCCAGTCTATGGGTGCATCTACACAACACTATAGAATGTATTTATTTATTTATTTACTTACTTACTTACTTACTTACTTAAATTTTATCCTGCCTTTCTCACCGGAGGGGACTCAAGGCGGCTTTCAGCTTCAACAAGAATTCAATGCCAGTAAAAACCAACAATAAACAGTAAAAACATACCCCACAGTTAAAATGATTAACAGTTAATCAATAAAACACATAAAACACTATACAAATTTAAAACATATAAGGTGCATAGTTCCAGTCATCCGATAACCTTGCTCAAATCCTTAATTCAGACCGTGTTGAAACCCGTAGTAATTTATCCTTCAAACACTTGGATGTAAACCCAAGTCTTTAGGTTTTTTTCTGAAAGCCAGAAGGGATGGAGCCTGCCTGATGTCGCTGGAGAGGGAGTTCCACAGCCAAGGAGCCACCACTGAGAAGGCCCTGTCTTTCATCCCCACCTATCGCACTTGTAAAGATGGGACCGAGAGCAGGGCCTCCCCAGATGATCTTAAAGTTCTAGTAGTCTGAATGAAGCCTGACATCACTGTTACTACCATGGCTCTCCCATCATTCTATAGCAGTGCTGTCCAACTTCTACGGGGTCCAGGGCCGGATAAGAGGTCACTGATGACCTAGGGGCCGCTCGGCCCGCCCCCCAGGCCCCGCCCCAGGCCCCGCCCCCAACCCCAGGCCCCCCCTCCTAAAACGGCGGAAGGGCAGAAGGCGGCGCCAAGAGCAGCGCGTCACCGGCCTGGCGTGCCGCGCTGCCCCTTGGCACCGCCTACTCCTCCTGTTCGGTGCCCCCTCCCTTCCTAGGGCGGAGGGGGGGGGGCGCCGAAAAGGAGGAGTAGGCGGCGCCAAGGGGCAGCGCGTCACGGCCGGCCTGTGACGCGCTGCTCTGGGCGCCACCTACTCCTCTTTTCAGCGCACCCTCCCTACCTAGGGTGGGGGGACCGAAAGGGCAGAAGGCAGCGCCAAGGGGCAGCGCGTCACGCCAGGCCTGTGACGCGCTGCTCTTGGCGCCGCCTTCTGCCCTTTTCGGCGATCCCTCGCCCTAGGTAGGAGGGGGCGCCGAAAAGGAGGAGGAGCTAGCTCTCTTCCTCCTCCCTGCCCCGCCTCCCCCTCCCCCCCGGCCCCCGCCATTTTTTTTTAAAAAAATCGATTTTTTTTTTAAATTTAAAAATGGCGGCTGAGGGCATAGGTGGGGCCGTGTCCAACAGGCTACGGGGCCGGATCCGGCCCCGGGGCCGCCAGTTGGACAGCCCTGTTCTATAGCCTTAAACCATAGCTGTTGAATTGGTATTAAATTGAATTAATTTTGCAGTGTAGGGGCACCCTATGAAAATCTAATTTATTCTACAAACTTCTTCCTCTTGGTTAATTTCAAAGGTTCAACAGAATCCCATTGCATATTCTTTGAAACACTTCCACTCATAAGAAGCCCATAAGCAGTCCTGTTCCCAATTTGCTATGCGTGAACTCTCAGAATTCTGCAGCTTACAGGGTAACTATGGATAAGTGAGAAACCAATGTAAGTGTGACAGTTTGAATGTTGAGCTCAGAATCCAGGCCAGGTTCAAATCCATGCCTAGCAATGAAAGCTCACCTTGGCCATAGGCCCCATTTACGCTACCGTTAAACAGTTTCAGATTGCATTACATGGCAGTGTAAATGGAACCCCTGACTCAAAGGAAAACAACAACAAACCAGTTATGAGGAAATCTTGCCAAGAAAACCCCATGATAGGGTGACCATAAATCAGTGTCAGCTTGAAAGCACATAATAGCATCATGGTTGGTTATTTATTTATTTATTTATTTATTTATTAAATTCGACTTGCTATACCGCTCTCTCTGGTGCCCAGAGCGGTGTACAGAAAGAGAGTAAGCCGACCCATCAAATACATTAAAAAACACAGTTAAAATACATTAAAACAATTTAAAACAATTTAAAAAACCCCCAATAAAACAATTAGCCGGCTGAACTGAACACAGCGGCATGCTAAGAACAGACCATGGTACAATGTGGCGGCAGATTGGCTAAGGACCAAATGCCTTTCTAAAGAGCCATGTTTTTAGCGCTCTGCGAAACGGCAGGAGGGCCCGAATGGCGCGGATCTCCTCAGGGAGGCCATTCCACAAAATTGGGGCGGCTGCAGAGAATGCCCTCCGACGTGTGGTGGCCAGTCTACAGGCCCCGATGCTGGGCACCTCCAATAGGTTGAGCCCCTCTGAGCGCAGTGATCTCCCGGGTACATAAGGGGTAAGTCGCTCCCTCAGGTACACTGGCCCCAAACCATACAAGGCCTTAAAAGTTAGAACTAACACCTTGAAGATGACCCGGAATTCAATGGGAAGCCAGTGCAGCTCGCGCAAGAGTGAAGTCACGTGATCAGATCTTAAGGCTCCTGAGAGCAGGCGGGCTGCAGCGTTCTGCACCAGCTTAAGTTTCCGGATCATCGACAGGGGTAGGCCAATGTAAAGCGCATTACAGTAGTCGAGCCTCGAGATGGCTTGGATCACCGTGGCTAGGTCACAGCGGGAGAGGTAAGGAGCCAGACACAGATGAAAGAAAGGTGTCCTGCAGGCGCAGCCGATCTGCTCCTCCATGGACAGCTGGGCGTCCAGCCGGACCCCCAGGCTTTTAACAGATGGTTGTGGGCAAAGGGCCGTACCATCGAACGTCGGCAACTGGGTCTCTACCCCATCCGGGCGGCCCAGCCACAAGATCTCCGTCTTCGCCGGGTTCACCTTCAACTTACTGGCTTGCAGCCATCCAGTAATGGCTTCTAGGCAGAGATGGAAATTATCGGGTACAGAGACCACCCCAGGGTCCATCCTCAGAATGAGCTGGGTATCATCAGCGTACTGATGACACTCCAGCCCAAAACTCCGTACCAATTGGGCGAGTGGTCGCATGTAGATGTTAAATAACAGTGGAGAGAGAATGGCCCCCTGAGGGACCCCACAAAGTAGAGGGGGAACCCTCGGAGACCACCCCTCCCCACTTCACTCGCTGCAGGTGGTTTTGGAGGAAGGAGGACAGCCAGTTGAGGGCTGTCCCCCTCACCCCCGCCACCGCCAGGCGGTGTGTCAAAAGTTGGTAATCGACAGTATCAAACGCTGTCGTGAGGTCCAATAACACGAGCAGCGCCGATCCGCCTCAGTCCAAGTGGCAGCGGAGTAGGTCTGTGATGGAGACCAGGACAGTCTCCGTCCCATGGCCTGAACGGAAGCCAGACTGGAAGGGGTCTAGCCAAGTTGCATCATCCAAGAATGCCTGCAGCTGGTCCATTGCTGCCCTCTCAATCACCTTGCCCAGGTATGAAAGATTGGACACTGGGCAGTAATTGGAGGGAGCCGCGGGGTCTAGCCCAGGCTTCTTCAGCAATGGACTGACCACCGCCTCTTTTAACTCCTCTGGAAAAGCTCCTTGCTCAAGGGAGCAGTTGACTATATTCAACAGAGGGCCTCGTAACCCCTCCACGCAAGCTCGAATCAGCGTGGAGGGGCACAGGTCGAGGGAGCAGGTGGTCGGTCTAAGGGCTGCGACAATCTTGTCAACATCCTCTGCGTCCAGTGGTCGAAACCGGTCGAAGGTGGATCCGGCGGAGGGCCACGGAGTCTCAAGCTCCTGTACTGTATCAATCGTGGTAGGGAGGTCCCAGCGGAGCAACGCAATCTTGTCTGCAAAGTGATTCTGAAAAGCCACGGCGGAAAGGGCCCGATTATCATTATTTGGGATGGTAGGGACCATCGTCAATTGCCGAATTATCCTGAACAGTTGGGCCGGGCGTGAATCTGCAGACGCTATCAAGGAGGCATAGTGAACTTTTTTCACCTCCTTGACAGCATGCCCATAAGCCTCCATAAAGAGCTTATAAGCTGATTCCATTGGTCCGTCATGGAGCTTCCTCCACATGCGCTCTAGCCGTCTCTTCTCCTGCTTCATAGATCTAAGGGCCTCCATATACCACGGGGAACAGGATTTGCGGGATTTGAGAGGGCGTTTAGGGGCAATCTTGTCGAGAGCAGCGGACAGCATATGATTCCAGGTGGTAACCAGCTCACCGAGCGAGTCGCTGGCAGGCTCCAAATCCCTCAAGGCATTCAGGAACCTAGTTGGTTCCATAGGTCCCTTCGGGCGAACCCAAATTGGTTCGGCACCTTTGCCGGGGGGGGGCGGTTGCTCAACCCAGACTCCCAGAGCACAGTGGTCCGACCATGGCACCTCTATTACAGAGGTGACGGACACTTGGACACCTGCATAGAAGATCACATCGAGAGTGTGACCAGCCCGATGTGTGGGGCCTGACTTACAGAGGGAGAGGCCCAGTGCACATCAAAGTTTTTGTGTTTCTTTATTTATACTGAAAGACCGTGCCTAATATATGCAAAGCTGGTTTTAAAGATGCACTGTTCATCAGACATCTTACCATATATACTTATGTATAGGCTGACTTCATGTATAAATCAAGGGCAGGTTTGGGGGTCAAAATTAAGGATTTTTATATGACCCATTAATCAATTGAAGGTTATTTTACAACCAGGGAGAAGTACCACTGCCGTTTTCCCATGTAGGCATTCAAAAAGGCCAGGAGTGTTGCCATAGTAGAAAGAGTAGAGGGTTGGTGTATCTTTTAGGTTCTCCCAGGACAGAGTAAGTTTTCAGTTTCTGGCTGCTCTACTCAAACAAGGGAATGTTCCTGTTTAATAAGAGTTAAATTACAAAGACCCATGGAGAATTCAACTCAGATTTTTGGATTGATTTTTTTATTAAAATTTCTAAACTTATGCATGAGTATAATGGGTAAATTAAATATCCAGAGCAGTACAAAACTATCCACTGACTCCTCTAGCTTGGTGAATCTATATGTGGGAATGAATAAAGAAAGTTGCAAACAAAACGAAGGGAGACCCAGGCCTTGTCTATGGGTATTATCACCAGCCCTGGGCATCTCTTCACCTCCTTTGTGAACTCCTTTCTCCATGAAGTCACATATTCAGAAGCACTCCCCTTCACATGAATCATTTGCTCTCTGCCAAGGTGAATGCCATGTAATCAATCTTTACCTTTTTCTACTCCCATAAGAGGTGAAACACTGCTTGAAAGCTACAGCAAGAGAATGCACAGATCGTCCACTGTTTGTGTGAGATTCTCCAAGATATTTCAGTAAGCAAATTGACCAACCTTATAAAAAAATTCCTGTTAACAATAAGACCATAGGGTGCTATGGAAGAGTGATAGGCAATATATGCAGAAGTTGAGCAGAGAGTCACAATGAAGGACCTAGATATTTCAGCATTTTAAAAAGTAGTAGGTTTTTTTATTCATGTTTTTCCACTTTTGTGGGGGTCCTGCACCCCCTAAACCTGGTGAATGTGGAAGGCTATCTACACAAGATACATGAAAATGGAGAGGATGAGTAAATATTTACCAATATCTTAGGAAGGCCAGAAAAAGAATATAAACTTAGGTCCTTATCACACTTTCTTCCTTGGCTTTTTTTGGCTTTTCTTCGTGAACAAAGATTCAGGAAGGACTCATCCCACGCTTTCTAAAAGTGTGTTGGTGATTCGGAGGTTGGTTGTGTCCTTTGATCCTGTGCAATGGATTTTTCTGGTGGAGCGCAGAGTGCACAGAACTGGCCTCACCCTTTAAACCAAAGGTTCATCTGCCGGGGCCTAGCAAGCTGGGACGGTGGCAGCGAGGTCCTCAGGTCGTAGGTTTGGTTCAAGTTTCCTTCTCTAGATGGTTGACCTTACAGGATTAAACGAGCACCATCTACCCGGGTTTGAAATCAGAGTTTTCCTTCTTCTAGGATGGTTGCCAAAAGGCTAGAGAGTCCATCCTGCCCTTTGACGCTCTTTGTCAGACCCTTCGGTTGTGACCTGTCTGGCATGGGAGGCCCTACCGGTATGCCACCCCCAGCATACCTCACAACTTCATTAGGGCACGCAAGCCTCTCCCCCACAACAAGGGGGCGCCAACACTATAGTATAATAATAATAATCTTTATTTATAGACTGCCCTCTCTCATGGAGGGGACTCAGGGTGGTTTAAGCACTACTATAGTATAACGCTACTATGCAACTTTAACTGGCACGGCAACATCAATTGGAATCCTGGGATTTGGAGCTTATGTAGACATATTTAGAAGTCTGAGCCAGAGGCATTTTGGGTGTCACTAAACTACAAACCACAGAATTCCACAGAATATTGTCATGGCAATGGAACATTAGTAGTATGGTGTCATTTGCATTGTTTAGATTGTTGACGTTTTTTCTCCAGTGTTCACTGCTGGAAGAATGTGTGCAATGAATGGACTGTTGGCCTTGCAAAATTTAATCAGTTGATTTCCTGCTTCATTTCTTGATGTGACACTAAATTTTCCTACAACCTTTGATTGTAGTCTGTTTCCTATTTTTGCATTCCAATTGCCTATGATTATCAAGTCTTGTTTTGATGTGTAATTGATTTCTACTTGGGCTCCATCATAGATTCTTGCAATTTCTTCTTCTTCAGCCTCTGTAGTTTGGATTATGGTTATAATCATGGTTTTCCCTGAAATCTTACTGATATAATTTGGTCAGATTTGCATTATATCCTTTGACTGTTTTTGCTACATCTCTCCTCACTATTCATGCCATCCCATTTATTCTTTTCTTGCATTTCCTGAGTAAAATACTGTGTGATGATCTGACTCAAATGTATCTACTTTAACTTACTCATCTTAGGTATAGTAATGTTTATAGATTTTACTATGTCTAACATCCCCAGTGCATGCTTCTCACATTCTATGTTCCTATAATGTGCAGCTTTAGACTTTCGTTCTGCCTCTGAGCACATAAACAGCTGAACATCCTTCCAGCTTGAGTCCAGTTGCATCATTTGTGAAAGCACTACTCTCATAGTTGTCCTCTGTGCTTTCCCAGTTGCCTGTTGACCTTTTGGCACTATTTCTAATTTAATTTTGAATTGCTTTATTATAGGGTTTTTGTGGTTTACAGACCTCCTGCCAATTTCGCCCCTACCAAATCCATGCAACTGCTGACCAATACCTATCTGACACATTGAGTCAAATAGCTATTGAGTCAGCTAAAGCCTGTCTAACATGGGAGACCCTCCAAGCAACACTGCTACCATCAGGATAGCCTCTTATCTCACAGGAGCATGCAATTGAAAGGTAGTGTCATATATACCCATCCTTTCTATCAGTTAAATAGAAGCCCCAAAATCAGACAATATTTATTTATTTATTTATTTGCTATGCTTCTATACCGCCTCTCTCAGCCTGAAGGCGACTGAACAAGCGGTGAACAAGCGGCAGCAAGTGCCCATACATCATAATAAGATAAAAACAGTCATATAAAACCATATAAATTAACAGTTAAAACTACAAAATACAAATCTCAGCTCCACAATCTTAAAATCGGTTTCCGTTTCGTCGTCATACTAATCCTTTGATCTCGATTAATTAAAGTTCGTCTGCGAATGCTTGCTCGAACAGCCAAGTCTTGACTTTCTTACGAAATGTCAGGAGGGAGGGGGCCGATCTGATGTCACTAGGAAGGGAGTTCCAAAGCCGAGAAGCCACCACTGAGAAGGCATTGCCTCTCATCCCCGCCAGAAGTGCCTGCAAAGCAGGCGGGACTGAGAGCAGGGTCTCTCCAGATGATCTTAAGCATCTTGATAGTTCATAGGGAGAGATGCGTTTGGACAGGTAAGTTGGACCAGAACCATTTAGAGCTTTAAAGGCCAAAACCAGCACTTTGAATTGTGCCGGGTAGCAAACTGGTAGCCAGTGGAGCTGGCACAACAGGGGAGTGGTACGCTCCCTGAATGCCGCTCCTGTTATCAACCTGGCTGCTGTCCATTGGACCAATTGAAGCTTCCGAGCAGTCTTCAAAGGCAGCCCCACGTAGAGAGCGTTGTAGTAATCTATACGGGATGTAACCAGAGTATGGACTACCGTGGCCCCACTCAATACTCCTTCCCAAAATGGACTGCAGGATTCAAAGATCATTAAACTAGTATCAAAATAATGTAGTATGAAGACACTGACAGGCCTATAACTGCTTGTATTCAGGGTCACTGCTGTACTGAAACTGAGGCCCCATCTACACTGCCATTTAAAATACAGATTATCTGCTTTGAACTGGATTATATGGCAGTGTAGATCCAGCCTGAGAGTCCAGGTGGCGCAGTAGTTAAGTGTTGGGTAGGTTTTTAAGAGATCTGAGTTCTAATGCCTGCTGAGCCATGAAATCCACTGGCTGACCTTGCCCAATCTTTGTCAGACTAATAATCTTATGGGGTGCTCCCAAGAAAAGCAAAGGCTTGCAGTTAAATGGAAGGAAAGCTTGCTGTTGTTTGCCTTCAAGAGGCATTCAACCTTTGGTCACCCTATATTCTGTTGTCCCGTCCCCCTGTCCCCCTGTCCCCCTCCCCAGATTTCCTTTTTGTCTCCCTTTCTTCCTAGGCGACTTGGTGATGGTGTGGCAAGTCTTCTCTGAAGTAGCTCCTGGAATGTGGAACTCCTTCCCACTGAGTTCAGTTAGGGTGCATCTCCACTGCAAATTGATGCAGTTTAAATGCCATGGCTGGATACTATGGAGTAATGAGAGTTGTAGTTTAATAAAGTCTTTAGCCCTCTCTGCCAAATAGTGCTGGTGCCTCACCAAACTACAACTCCAATGAATTCACAGCTTCCAGACATGCGATTTTCCTGCTTCTTGGCAGGGAGTTGGACTGGATGGCCCACGAGGTCTCTTCCAACTCTATGCTTCTGTGATTGTAAGTGCTGAGCCATTCTATAGAGACCTTTCTTCCCAAGTAAATCCCAGGGAGTTTAGTGGGCTGTGATGTGTGGAAAACGCCCTTAAGTTAATCACATTGCTGTAATTTTCTTCCTTTCCACGTCTCTGAGGGCAGAAAAACTGGAACGTGCTCCATGAAATGCCAAGAGTGTCTCTTTCCTCTCCACCGAGGCATGGGAATAATGGGAGTTGTAGTGCAACGAGGGAGGGTTGAGGGGGGACATATAGGTCGACTAAGCCAAGTAAGCACTCTGCCTTGCCTTTAAAAATAAATTGGTCTGCTTCAGGAAGAAACGTATACAAAAAGGGATACTGTAACACCATCGAGCGTGAGAAAAGCTGGTAAGGTAAGCTTTTCTAGACAAGAGTCTCAATACGATGGGAGTTGCAGTTTTATTATTTATTTACAGTATTTATATTCCGATCTTCTCACCCCGCAGGGGACTCAGGGCGGATTACAGTGTACATATACATGGCAAACATTCAATGCCATAGACACACAACATATATAGACAGACACTTAGAGGCTATTTAACATTCCAGCTGCTGGCCACCAGGGGGAGCTGTTGCATTCCTTCATTCTTTGCATACTTCCTGGAGATTTTATGGCCTCATAAATCAGTTAAATTAGCCTCCCCACAAAGTGGTACCTAAATTTCCTACTTGACAGATGCAACTGTCTTTCGGGTTGCAAAGGTCGGTAACAAGGTACACAATTTGGTCGAGGGCTCACCCGACCCCGGCCAGGCTTTGAACTCATGACCTTCCGGTCAGTAGTGATCTTAACGCAGCTGACTCCCAGTCAGCTGCGCCACAGTCCCGGTTTTACAAGGTTTTTGGCTTTCTCTGCCACAGAGTGCTCATCAAACTACAAATCCTGCGATTATATAGCATTCTATTATATAGGGTTATGTCTTCGAATTCTTTGTTGTGAAGGGCTTTCAAGTCCTTTCTGACTTATGGGTTTTCTAGGATTGAGAGTGTGTGACTCTCTCTATGGGTTTCCTGGCCAAGAGGGGATTAGAACCTTGGTCTCCAGTGTCTTCGTCCAGGGCTCAAACCTGAATTGGAAAAGTCAACCTCTCTTTTCCTGCTCCTTTGGAACTCGCGTCCCAGTGCCCGAAAACTGGATTTCCGATGAGATACAATTCACCAATTTCCCATACCGTTTTTGTGTGTGTGTGTGTCTGCATAGTAAGGGTGGTGCTTCCAAAACGATCCTCTGCTGCACAGTTTTGGCTCATCCTGGGCGCTTTTTATGCAAAAGAAGACCGTCGCAGCCACTTTGCTTCGCATTGACTCCCGAGGACTTCTATAGACATCACACTGCAGAATTCTGGGGTTTGTAGTTTAGGGAGGAGCCTTTCACAGCCTCACTAAATTACAAACCTCAGGATTCTGCAGGAGGCAGAAACCGGATTTAAGTGGATTTCTTTCTCTAGTGTGGTGAAGTGGTAGGGCTTTGCTAATTCTGAGAGCACAGCTGCATCTACACCAGGCGTGGGCAAACTTCGGCCCTCCAGGTGTTTCGGACTTCAACTCCCACCATTCATAACAGCCGGTATTTCTGGGAGTTGACGTCCAAAACACCTGGAGGACCAAAGTTTGCCCATGCCTGGTTTACATTGTTGAATGCATGCCTTTTGACTGCCATCATGGTTCAATGCTATAGAGTCCTGTGATTTGTAGTTTGGTGGGGCATCGAAACGTTTTGGCAGAATAGGGTAAAACTACATCTCTCATGATTCCATAGGATTGAGCCATGACACTTATTGCATTCATTAGAAAGTGTAGGTGCATCCAGAGAGAGCCTATAGCTCCTGCTGTTCGTTGGTGGCCTCCCTTCCCTTCACTTCCAACTTAGGAAACACTGAACAAGGTCCAGCGCCTCTCCAAATTATGGGCAGCGTGGAGGGAGGGAGGGAGGGAGGGAGGTCTCCCGGGACCTCGAAGAACCCCATAGGAAAGCTATGGGGACGATACGGACCCTCAAGCAAATCTATCATGGGATTTCCTTGACAGGATTGATTCGGATTTGCCGTTGCCTTCCCCTAAAACGGAGAGAAGTGAGGCTTGCCCAAAGTCACCCGCCAAATTCTGGTTTCCTGGAGTCCTCGACCTACCGCATCTACAGTGTAGATAGAAGGAATGCAGTTTGACACCAGTTTAACTACCTTGGCTCAATGCTACGGAATCCTGGAGTTGTAATTTGGTGAGGCACCAGCAAGTACTCTTTGGCACAGAAGGCTAAAAACCCAGAATCCCATAGCATTATTCCAGTGTGGTGTCACACTGCATCCATTCTGTAGTGTAGATGTTATCCCTGGTTCAACCTATCCACTACTAGACCACGTCAGCTGCTGCAACACACCTAGTGCTTCCTAATCTTTGGTCCTTCATGTGTTTGGGACTTCAAGTCCACAAAGCCCCAGCTAGGTGGGCTTTGGGCAACTATCTGGCATTCTGGGAATGGAAGTCCAAACACCTGGAGTTGGGAACCACACATCTGGGTTAAGCACTCTCTGAAAGACCTGTCTGTGCAGGAGAGGGCATCAGAGTGTGTCAAAGAGGAGGGTTGCAGACCAGGAATGTGTGGGTTGACTACAGGGCATCGTTTGAGGGGCTCTATGGGTAGGAATGCCTTTACATGACACTATGTAACAAATTTTGAAAATGTTCTGTTCCTGATTCGAAAGTGTTATTTCCTGTTTAATTATGCCACACATACTTTGAAAGCAGTTGTTCTACTCCAGAAACTTCATTTTGTGGTTGAGACTCTGTGAGCTATTCGTTGAAAAACTGGAGCAAAATGTGCTGCGAGATGTCTGGCAAAAACAAAGTTTGTGTAGTTTAACAAACTTACCCCATGTGTTTATGATAGAACTCATTAGGAAATGACATTGATAACCCAGGAACAAAAGTCATGTTGCATAGTGTTACAGAGTGAATGGGCACCACTTGAAGGGCCATGGCTCAATGCGACGGAATCCTGGAGGTTGGAGTGTGCTAAGGCAGAGAAGGCTAAAGACACTGTGAAACTACAACTCCCATGACTCCATAGCAGTGAGTCATGGTGCTTCCAGTGGTGTCAAACTACATTTATTATACAGCGTAGGTGCATCAAAAAGCTAGGAGCTTCCTCAACGGAAAAAGGAGAAAGACCTAAGGGAAGGGTGGAGTTGGCTTGGTGTGTAAATAACACCTGGATCTTGGATTGCAAGTAAATGAGAGACCGGATTAAAGAGCTGGGCATGTTTAGCCTCCAGAAGAGAAGGTTGAAGGGAGACTTCATAGCCATGTAGAAATATGTGAGGGGAAGTCATAAGGAGGAGGAAGCAAGTTTGTTTTCTGCTGACCTGAAGACTAGGACGGGTAGCAATGGCTTCAAAATACAGGAAAGGAGATTTCACCTGAACATTAGAAGAACTTCCTGACTGTGAGAGCTGTTCAGCAGTGGAACTCTCTGCCCCGGAGAGTGGTGGAGACTCCTTCTTTGGAGGCTTTTAAACAGAGGCTGGATGGCCATCTGTAGGGGATGCTTTGAAGGCATTTTCCCTGCTTCTTGGCAGGGGGTTGGACTGGATGGCCCACGAGGTCTCTTCCAACTCTATGATTCTGTGATTCTATGACAGAGCAGGCTTTCTTCTTGGCTGCAACACTTGGGTTGTGTGAGGTTAGGAAAGGAACTATCTCACCCTCAGGTTGTGATGCAGGAAACATGATTCGGATGGACCCTCAAACAAACAAAGCTATCTCTTGCTCTTCCTACTAGAAATGTTTTTGTCAACCTCTGCCCTCAGGCTGTTATTCCTTTTGCCTCTTTGAAACTATTCGCAGAAGGAGGGCGAGTTACTTTTCCCGCCTCTTCTCTATCAAACGTCCTTAAGTAAGAAGAGTCTTGCAAGGAGGAATTCCGGACACGAGTAAATCAGGGCCAGCTAACACCTCCCAACAAAGGATTCCCCCTAGCAGTAAACACAGCCATACCTTGAGGCTGCAGGGCTATTCAATGCTAATCAAGGTGGCCAAATGAAACATTCACACCTGCCTCAAGCAGACAAGAGTTATTTCTCCACAGATATATAAACCCCACTTGCCTAGTTTCCAACAGACTCGCAACCTCTGAGGATGCCTGCCATAGATGCAGGCGAAAGGTCAGGAAAAAATGCCTCAGGAACGTGGCCATACAGCCCGGAAAACTCACAGCAACCCAGTCTCGCAATGGCAATGCCAACTTAGAAGTGTCCTCTGGTAATCCCCGAGGAAGATCAATTCCACTGAAGTGATCCAAATAATTCCTGATCAGAGAAAACGAGGAAATCCCCACTGCTCTCTTCCACACCTTGTGGGAGTTTCGCCTCGACGTGGGGATAGAGGAGACATCGCTTCGGATTAACTAATTATGGTGTCTATATATTGGGACCCCCCCCCCCTTCTCTCCAGAAGTAAAGAAGTTAGGAAAAGTTCCAGAGTCGAGTTGCTGGGCGTGGATGTGGGAGTGGGAAGGGCACAACTCTGGTGCTGCGATTTGCAATGCATCTACACCATGCTTGGACAATCTTCAGCCCTTCAGGTGTTTTGGACTTCAACTCCCACCATTCCTAACAGCCTACTACAGCTCCCAGAAGCCCCCAGCCCAGGCTGTTAGGAATGGTGGGAGTTGAAGTCCAAAACACCTGAAGGGCCGAAGTTTGCCCATGCCGGGTCTACACTGTAGAATGAATCCTGGTAAGTTTGGTGAAGCACCAGGACTTTAAACTACAACTTCCACTACTCCATATCATTGAGCCATGGCAATGAAGGCGGTGGGAGCCAGACTGCATTCATTCTGCAGCCACCGTCACTCCGTTTTTGAGGAAGGCAAAGGTAACGGGCCGAGGAGCAAAGGAAGCATTCATTCCTCTGGTTGATTTGATCACAAGGAAGAGTGATGGACCAAAGGACAAGGAACAACCAACCAAACGGGAAGGGGAAAGCGAGGCAGCCAGTGAGGAGACAGACTTTCCCGTCGCGTCTGGAGCCTTAGGTGTTGAAAAAGGAAATAAATCTGAGGACGGGGATGCAAACGGTTCTCTCTGCCTTCCGTTTCGTTAAAAGGAACTGGGAAGCGGAGGAGGACGGCGTGCCTATGCTCTCTCTCTGCACAGGTTGTGCTCCTGAGGTGAAGTCGCAAAACTGGGGAGGGGAAAACACCCATAAGCGCCCCAATTTTTTTAAAAAAATCAACCCAAGGGAGAGAGGTCTGTTTCCCAACAGAAGTCCATTCAGAGATGGAGGGAGGGCAGAAAGAATAAGAGAAGCGTCCCACGCAGGTCCCTTGTGATGGGCACTCTAAAAGCAAGGAGCCCCTTCCTTTGGCGGCCTTTGCAGCCTTCCTCACAGTAAAAGAAGGCAGGAGGGGGCCTTTAGAGGAGGCCCCAACGAGAACAAGGCTGGAAAGAAGTCATGCCGCTCAAACCAAGGAGGGAACCGCCTCCCAAATCCAGGCGTTTCCTCCATAAGCCATCTCCGAGGAGCTCGTGAGTGCTGACCTCCCCCCCCCCCCCTTCCATCTTCTCCCTCCACTCATCCCGTTCAAACTCGTGGGCATCCATTCCCCCTCCAATTACATTCCCTTCAGGTGAATGGACGGCCATTCCCACCTTTTTCCCAGAGTAATCTCCCTCAAGATTACTCTACAGGGGACTTGCAGCCTTCTTTCCTTCCGTTCGTCTTTCCTTCTTTTCTCCCTCCCTCTCTCACCTTTTTCCTTCCCTTCCTCTTGCGCCAGCTTTCTCTCGCCCTCCCTTCCCCCTCCCTTCCTTTACTTCTTCCTTCTCTCCCTCCCTCCTTCCATCCATCTTGCTTTCTCCTATTTCCCTTCCTTCCCCCTTTCCTCCCTTCCCGCTCATTCCCTTCCTTCCTGCTCTCCTCCTTCCATTTCTCTTCCCTCTTTCCTTTCTTCCTTCTTTCCATCCATCTTCTTTCCTTCGGTGCTTCCTCCCTTCCATCCTCTTTTCTTTCCTCCTTCCTCCCTCCATTCCTCCCTCCCTCCTTCCATCCATCTGCCTTTCTCCTATCTCCCTTCCCCTTTCTTCCCTCCTCACTCCCTTCCTTCCTCCTCTCCTCCTTCCACTTCTCCTTCCCTCTTTCCTTCCCTCTTTCTTTCCTTCAAAGCTTCCTCTCTTCCATCCTCTTTTCTTTCCTCCTCCCTCCCTCCTTCCATCCATCTGCCTTTCTCCTAACCCCCTTCCTTCCCCCTTTCCTCCCTTCCCCCTCACTCCCTTCCTTCCTGCTCTCCTCCTTCCATTTCTCCTTCCCTCTTTCCTTTCTTCCTTCTTTCCATCCATCTTCTTTCCTTCGGTGCTTCCTCCCTTCCATCCTCTTTTCTTTCCTCCTTCCTCCCTCCATTCCTCCCTCCCTCCTTCCATCCATCTGCCTTTCTCCTATCTCCCTTCCCCTTTCTTCCCCCCTCACTCCCTTCCTTCCTCCTCTCCTCTCCTCCTTCCACTTCTCCTTCCCTCTTTCCTTCCCTCTTTCTTTCCTTCAACGCTTCCTCTCTTCCATCCTCTTTTCTTTCCTCCTCCCTCCCTCCCTCCTTCCATCCATCTGCCTTTCTCCTAACCCCCTTCCTTCCCCCTTTCCTCCCTTCCCCCTCACTCCCTTCCTTCCTGCTCTCCTCCTTCCATTTCTCCTTCCCTCTTTTCTTCCTTTCTTCTTTCCTTCGGGGCTTCCTCTCTTCCATCCTCTTTTCTTCCCTCCTTCCTTCCTCCCTCGCTCCCTCCTTTCTTTTCTTTCTCCCTCCCTCCCCCTTTCTTTTCCTTCTTTTCCTTTCCTTTCCTTTCCCTTGCCTTCCTTGGGGGGCGCTCCCACCCACTGGACCCCCGAGTGGCTTCCCTCAGAAGCCGTTTCCCAGCCGCGTTGAGGCAGAAAGAGGCATGGAGGCGCGTTGTTACGTTTTGCTCTCTCTGGTGAGATTCCTTCTCGCGGGTGCAGGGAAGCTCTTCATACCAGTGCACTCAAGATACAGGTATATTTTTTCACACGCGCGCCCACACACGTAAAGGCACCCTTTCTAGGCTTCGTGTACCGCGTTAGGTAATCCAGAATTGTTACCACAGTCCCCCCCCCCCCCCAACAGTGAAACAACTCATTTGAACTTAAACGTCGGTGTTTCAAAGGAAAGGCTGAATCCTTCTCTTTATAATTTGAGCGACCGGTTAAATGGGAGCAAGGGGGAGCAACTATTCCGCGTTAGGCCACTCCAAAGGTTTTTGGGGCCACTTTCTCTCGTTCTCTCCAGGAATAATTGTTTCTGAGGGAGGGTCGCTTCTTCCGGCGTGTGTCTGGAAAGGAAGTCAGTGCCGGATAATAATATACCCCACCATCCCATCTCAACTTGGGGGATTTTTCAATCCATGTATCCTACTCCTGGATGGGTTTGAGGAACTGCGCAAACAGGTCGCCTTAGTGGAGCCCCCACGGCGCAATGTGCGGCTGAACTGGTCAGGAAAGGTTGAAGGTTCGAATCCGAGGAGCGGGGTGAGCTCCCGTTTGTCGGCTCCAGCTTCTCGTGCTGGGACATGAGAGAAGCCTCCCACAGGATGGTAAAACATCAAACCCCCGAGCGTCCCCTGGGCAACGTCTTTGCAGGCGGTCAATTCTCTCACATCAGAAGCGACTTGCACTTTCTCAAGTCGCTCCTGGCACGAAAAAAAAGTCACCTCAGTATTTTAATTTTTAAAAACTGAAGAGATTTCCCGTTCTTTTGGAAGAACACATCAGGAGAAGGAAGCGGATTCTGGGAGCTTTGCCCTCCACGAGGATCCGTCTTTCTCGAAGAAGGAGAGCAAGGCTCCGTCTACACTGTTGAATGAATGCAGTTTGGCGCTACTTGGGCTGCCAAGGCTCAGTGCTGTGCAGTCGTAGAAAGAAGGTGTCATTTCCCACGCTCTTTAGCCTTTTCTGCAAAGGTGGCTGGTGGCTCCGCAAACTACAAATGCCCTACCATTGAGCCGTGGCTTTTCAAGCGATGTCAAATTGTATTAATTTCACAGTGTAGATGCGCCACTGGGACCGCCATCCTATGGTCATTTACGCGGGAAAAACCCCTCCCTGCGACTCCCTCATTTTAAGGTTATTGCCTTAAAACTGTGCTTCCTCTTGAGGAAAATTCTTCCCAAGCCAAGGGTCCAATGGATCCCCCACTTTCTCACACATAGAAAGACTTCGGGAACAATACTACGCCTCTCCGAACTGGAGCGGGCCGGCCCCTCGCTTTCCTTCCCAATTTGCCAGACTGAGAAGAACACAAGACGCCTTTTCCCGCCCTTTGGTGGCTGACCCGACCAAGGCTGACCAAGGGGAAAGCGCCGCTCGCTCACCAAAAGCTCAAAACAGCCCGAAAAGCGTTTGGAGTGGGGCTGGAAGGTGAAGGAGAGGAAAGGCAAGGACGGAAATCCGCCTTCCCTTCAATCCCGTGGAGTCCTGAGGAAAGGTTCTATCGCTTTCCCACTTTCTCAAGCTTTAGGCAGTTTAAGCGCCAAAGCTCTCTTCACATTTTACGCTCAATTCCTGGAGCCCACTAGCCCCCCCCCTCTCTCTCCACTATTGCCTGGATTCCACGGTCCCTCAGCATAAAAAAGTGACAAAGAGAAGCCTCGATGACGTTTTCTAGATTTCCCGCGCTGTTCTGGGCTCCTACTTTTGTATATATAGACACATCTATCTACCTATCTACTACCTACCTACCTATGACCTGGATTTAACGATCCCTCAGCATAAGAGTGTGGCAAAGAGAAACCTCCTTATTTCTATCTACCTATCTACCTACCAGGCATGTAGGGGGGGGGGGCTTGAGGGGCTTCGCCCCCCCCCCGAAATTCTCAGGATGGTCCGCGAGAAGGCCTTACTGGTATATTATTTTAACTGTTACGTGTATTCATATCATGATCTGATCACCATGCTCAATATATCCCATATGCATGGGGGTATTGGGATAACAATACAAAAGGTTTGCTAGGGTAGACCCTCTCTCACTCAGACTCAGCCCCCATCAAACTACCCCCCCAAATCAAAATCCTGGCTAAGGCCCTGCTACCTACCTACCTATTGCCTGGATTCACCGGTCCCTCAGCATAAAAGAGTGCCAAAGAGAAGCCTCTTTAACATTTTATAGATTTCCCGTGCTGTTCTCAGCTCCCACTTTTGAGTATATAGACACATCTACCTACCTACCTACCTATCTAATATCTATGGCCTGGGTTCATCCCAGCCAGGGTCTTCTCCGCCTCAGGGAGAAAGGCGCACTCAGTCCTCAACACAAGGGCTCCTCGGATGCTTCCTGAAGTGCCAGTGTTTTCTGTCAGGCGCCCAATAGAAGACGAACCGGAGCGCCTCGCCAGTTGCCATCACTCAGTGCTCGGCCCCTGAATGCTAATTCAGACTTGGGGCTTCAATGAGATCTCACGTCCAATCCTTTGGAAATGATTAGAAAGACACAGGCGTGGCTTTGCACCCCTTCGGCCAGCTTTCTGCATCCTGGAGACTTACTGGAAGAGCTCATACATACCCCAGTTTAAGGGCAGGAGAAAGGAGAACGTCAAGGAGACTTCCAGGCACGGAAATAAATGCAAAGGTTCCTGCAAATGAAGCGCCGCCGGGAAAGGCAAATCCGGACTCGTGGGCATCTGTCTTTTTAGGCACCTGCCTCTCGAGGAAACCTGCCTCTCTCTCTCTCTCTCTCTCTCTCTCTCTCCCCCCCCCCCCTCGTGTGAAGCCCTTTCTGTGCTTTCACAAAGAGGAGGGATGCATTGCCCACCCTACAAACTTGTTTTGTCTTCGGATCTCAGCAAAGGACCCTTAATATTCTAATCTAAAGGCGTTACTACGATAGGAGACTCTCTGAACTCTGTTTAAGTCTTGTAGAAACGCGTTCATGAAGTCGAGCAGTCAATCTAATTCAGTGCTCAATGAGAGATGCGGGGAAATGCGCACAGACCCTTGAATTACAAGGGTCCTTTTCCATGAAAGGAAGGAAGAGCATATAAATATATGCATTTCCTCTCTCTCTTCCCCCCCTCTCTTCCGACGTCTTTGCATTTCGGTGTGAACGAGCAGAAAACCTGCAAAGGATCCAAGTTGGTTGGCGGGAAAGGACGCGGCTTGAGGATCCCGCGCTCAACGCTTTCCTCTTTCAACTCCTAATAGTAGTCACATGAGCAGCGATATGAGCCGTCACCTCCCAAGGCATCACCACGCTGACTCCCTGCCTTGGTTGGGTTTGGGGCCCGGACAGAAAAAGACGGATTCCGTTCGTTTACATGGATTTATTTGCTGTAAACATTAAAAGTGTCTCCCTCCAAGAAAGAGGATTCAGAGAGAAAATGTTCGCGTCTCCACTCTTAATATACAACCATAGAGGGAAAGGGGAGGAGGAGGAGGAAAAGGGGACAGTGAGGCTTCAGAATATGCCATACTGGAAATATACAAAGAAAAATAGAGATATATATACTACAGAATATGGCATTTAATTTTTTTCTTTTTTAAAAAAAACCCTTACTGAAACGTAAAATGATATATTAACCAACAATTTTAGACATCTCCCCGTCCCCATTTACCCAAAAAAAAAGTACAAAAAATTTACCCAAATTTGAAAAAAGAAATGTCAAAGTGCTCATTAATTTCCAGGGAGTTCTATATAGGAGAGAAACACTCTGGAAACAGTCCAAAAGCTTTGTGCATGCAAGACTTGGTTTCCGCTTCAGACGACAAAATAATCAAGATATATAAACTGGTTTTCCTTTAATTCAGCATCAACAATACATACGACACTTACAAACGAGGAATGCCGGACGGTGTTTACAAACACGGGAGCGTGGGTCCCTTTTGCGGAAGGTTTTGCTTTTTGTCTTTTGAGGGAGGGGGAAGAGAAAGGTGTAGGGTTCAGGGGTTGGGGTTCGTGTGTCAACACTTGTGCCCACCTATCTTACAACGGAGGAAGAAGAAAAAAGAAAGAAAAAGCTGGAGGCTTCTTAGAGAACTACCAATCTTTATAAAATCTTGCAGACTACATAGTGTCTGAAATAACTATTTATAGAATATAGACCTTACTGAAAGAGCAAGGGCCTATATAAAAACCACCATGGTCCTCCTAGAGTAGACTCTCGGGTTCAACTTTGCTCTTTTTTCAGACCTGATTGTTCTTTCCTCTCTTTCTCTCTCTCTCTCTTAAATAAAAAAAGAACCGGTTTAAATAGCTTATTTATAAATAGGCACAGAAGAGTTTGTGTGTGTGTTCGCTGAAAGAACCCAACCGCTTCTAATCACCTCATCACACTAGAGAATTAATCCACTTTAAATCCGGTTTCTGCCTCCTGCAGAATTCTGGGGTTTGTAATTTAAGGAGGAGCTTTTAGAAACCTCACTAAACTACAAACCCCAGAATTCTGCAGGAGGCAGAAACCGGATTTAAAGTGGATTCATTCCCTAGTGTGGTGAAGTCAAGAAATATACAATCCTTTCGCCTTCTGTGGATCCATGCCGCCCCCTCCCTCCCTCCCTCCCTCCCTCATGAACTCTGTAGTCTTTATATTACAACTTTCTTTTACAGCAGGAAACGCTTTAAATTCTCAATAAACGAGGGGTGAGGAAGGGAGGGATTGGAGGGGGGAAGGGAGGGAGGTTCACCTTAAAAAAAACCTCTTGCCTTCATCCAGGCTGAGCTCACTGACTCCAAAAGTTCTTGTTCATCAGCATCCTGGTGTAAAACAGCTCTTAAGTTTTTGCTTAGGGGAGAAAGGGTTATTTTGTTTGTTTGTTTGTTTGTTTAGGTGATGATAATATATATATATATATAAACTTGGGTACCATGGGTTCTGTGTGTGGAGTCCAAGGAATCCAGAGAGCTTTCCCCCAGTGCCCAGTTTGTGCAGGAGAGGCTACGCACAGTTTGGAGGAAGGGGCGCCCTGAAAGGCGCTGTCTTTTTCCTTTGCTGGCCTCGGGCTCTGCTTCTTTGCCTTCTCTTTGGAGGCTTTGAAAGTCCTTCACCGGTTGGAAAGCACAGTCGCCCAATCTCTCTGTCTCTCCTGGCTCTTTTTCTCTCTGTGTTTCCCCCCCTTCTTTTTCTAAAAAGGCAAAGTGTCCAGGAAAAGCTTGTCGATTATTGCTGGCGGCGGCACCAAGTCTTCCAGCTTCAGGTAGAAAATGCGCTGGAGGCCTTGTGTGCAGAGCGTGCGCAGTTCCGGTAGTTTGCCCAGGAGTTTGGACAAGTAATTAGGCCGATTCAAGCCGCCGTTGTTGAAGGTGACGTGGTCCTTGAGGCAATTGACCAACTTGCTCTGGAGCTCCTCCACGCGCTTGGGGTCCTTCAGGCCGTGCCTCTCTGCGGAGGAGAAAAACAGGGCGCGGGCATGAGAGGGACCCCGCCGAGGGAGGGAGGGAGGGAGGGAGGGAGGGAGGGAGGAGGAGGGAAGGAAGGAAGGAAGGAAGGAAGGAAGGAAGGAAGGAAGGAAGGAAGGAAGGAAGGAAGGAAGGAAGGAAGGAAGGAAGGAAGGAAGGAAGGAAGGAAGAGGCAGGAAAGGAGGGAAAGAAGGGGGATGGAGGGAAAGAAAGAAAGAAAGAAAGGGAGGGAGGGAGGGAGAAAAGAGGGAGGGAGTGAAGGGAGGAAGCAAGGAAGGAAGGAAAGGGAGGGTTGGAAGGAAGGAAGGAAAAAGGAAAGAAAGAAGGAGGCAAGGATGGAGGGAAAGAAGGAGGAGGGAAGGAAGGAAAGAAAGAAAGAAGGGAGGGATGGAAAGAAGGAGGGAGGAAAGCAAGAGGAAAGAAGGAAGCGAAGAAGGAAAGGAGGGAGGGAAGGAAGGAAATAAATGAAGGGAGGGAGGGAAGGAAGGAAGGAAGGAAGGAAGGGAGGGAAGGAAAGGAAGGAAAAAGGAGGGAAGGAAGGAGAGAAAGAAAAAGAAAGATGGAGGGAGGGAAGGAAGGAAGGAGAGAGGGGAAGGAGGGAGGAAAAAAGGAAGGAAAGAAGGAGTGGGGCAGGGAAGCAAGGAAGGAAGGGGAGGTCGAATATGCCTCCTCACAAGACAAAACATGCTACAAACTGGGAGAGACCAGCCCTCTTGTTAGCAGAAGAAGATGCTTAAATGTTTGAAAGGATGTCACACTGAGGACTCGGAGCAATGGGCCAAATTCAGAAAAAGAGATTCTACCTAAACATTAGGAAGATGTAGCAAAATACCCTTTTCCATCCTGACCCTATCGAATTTACGAACAAGTTAAGTTAAACCTTGAGGACCCCAGGAAATGAGGGGCCTCGCTACTTTAAATTAAACATAAAATAAATATATCCTGAAACAATCTTTTCCCTCGTTTTTGGCAGTGGCATGAAGGAAGAGAGTCCAGGAGACAGATAAAAGTGTATGCTAGCAAATTCTTCCAAGTACACTCCATAATTTCTGGCCAGCTGTTTGAACTTCAGAGGTTGTTTGCAGCCTCTTAAAATTGGACATACATTCCTACCTCTCCATATCTGAAACCCAGCTCTAGATCCGGCTCCCAAATGTGAGAGAAGTAGGGTATAAATAAATATAAATGGTGTGGTGTAGTAATTTGAGCCCTGAGCGGGATTCAGACTCTAGAGAACAGGGTTTGAATCCCTGCTCAAGGGTGGAAACTCACTGGACAACTTTGATCAAGCCACACTCTTAGAGGGAGGCATCAGCACACCTAATCTGAACATATCTTGCCAAGGAAACTTAGTGATAGGTTCATTTTAGCTTGCGATAAGGATGGAGCTAAGAGTTAGTCTGCTTGAGCTCAAGCAATGTAGCACCTGTGTCCAGTGACAAGAAAAGAGGGAGACAGCTGTAAAGGTGGCTTAAGGCCCCTCCACACATCTATATAACCAAGAATATCAAGGCAGAATCCCACGTATCTGTTTTGAACTGGGTTATCTGAGTCCACACTGCCATATATTCCAGTTCAAAGCAGAAAATGTGGAATTTTATTCAGCCGCATGGAAGGGGCCTTAGACTCCATCAAGATCTGAGAAAGTGACTTGGAAGTCTCCCATTCATAGGATTGCCCATAATGGAAGCTGATTTGGTGGCAATTAATTAAAAAAGATTTATGTTTGATTGTAGACTGTATTCCTAGGCTCACCTATCTACCTGTCAGTGCCAGCTAAGTACTATTTCTGAGTAAGACAGGATCCACTATATAGCAGAGGAGATGAAATATGGAACACACACACACACACACACACACACATACAGAGATCTCAGGCCTGTTGGTTGGTCTGCACTAGAACAGTTCTACTGAATCAGTCACTGGATGATGAGTCCACACATATGTGGATCCCTTTGATTCAGTAGATCAGCTTTCTTAGAAGCTGCTGCCAATAGATTCCCAGCCTGAAAGTGTTTTTGCCCAGCTGTGTTTTCTGTCAGGCACTGTGAGTGCAGGAAGGGGTGAGGGTTATGACAGGGTTATTATCCTGAATTAATTCAAGACCAGATGGAATGTGATGACAGGATTCTAATTTGCCTAAGAGGTCAAAGAGTAGACTGGGCCAAATAAACACTTGAATTTAATCCAGAGTAAAAGGCCAACATTTATGGGTGAGGGAAGGGTCAGTTGGTCAGTTCTAATCCACAGTCCCCTTTAAATGCCAGTGTGAAATGGGGGCAGGATGTGTGTAGGTAGAAAGGATTTTCATGGGGGTTTGAAAAGGGAAGATCTCTGGCCTAAATAAAATGACTAATCTGGATTTCCAGAATGAGCCAAAATTGGGAGGTAATTGTGTGTGTTGGGGAGGGGGTGGGGTCCTAATCCGCATTCACTATAGAAGTAGAGTGGAAAGGATTGACAAAACCACCTCTCCCTCAAGGAAATCCTATGAAATTCATGGTGGACACTGGACAGGCAACTTGAAGGCACACACACACACACACACACACACAATCCCAGGAGAGACAGTATGGTGGAGTGTCTTGAACTTTGAGCTATGACTTTAGGGACAAGGGTGGGAATTCCCACTCATCCAGAGAAGCCCACTGAGTGATGTTGTCCAAGCTCTACTGTCTCAGCCTCAGAGGAAGCCTCTTACCAACAATTCTGACCCGAGATAGGGCAGGCATGGGCAACCTTGGGCCCTCCAGTTGTTTTGGACTCCAACTCCCACCATTCCTCACAACCTCAGGCCCTTTCCTATTCCTGAAGGGGAATAGGAAAGTGCCTAAGGCTGTGAAGAATGGTGGGAGTTGGAGTCCAAAACAACTGGAGGGCCCAAGGTTGCCCATGCCTGCCTTAGAGATCGCGGTAGGTTGGACATGACTTGGAGGGGCCACACAACCACCAAAGAAACCTCACCAAAGGTTGGGTTCGAGCCCAAAGCTGTCCCTCACCTGTCACCATGGCCAAGGCGGCGATGCAGGAGAAGGCGGAGATGTCCACGTTCATGTTCTGGAGGTTGGAGGAAAATTCCACGATGGAGTCGATCCACTCGCCGAAGCCGCGGACGCACTGGAGCCGGTGGAGGACCACTCCGTTGCAGAAGATCAGCTTGCCTTCCACCGGGTTGGACCTGTGGAGAGAGAAGAGGAGGAAAGGAGTGGAAAGGGGGGGGGGGGAGTTGGAGAGAGAAAAAGGCAAACAACTCATTATAGGCAGAGCAATAAACGAGGGGCTTAATAAGAGGCACCTAATTACAGAGGAGTTAATAAAACGCGGCTCGCGGCGGCGGGGTGGGGGGGGTTGATGCCGCCCCAGCAGTGCCACCCACCTGTAGGCCAGCCGCAGGACGAAGAGCTCCAGGAAGGCGGATTCAAAGAGCAGGTCCTGGTCCGGTTTGGGGAGGTCGGTGAAGCCGGGGATCTTCTCGGCCCAGCCCCGGATTATCTCCATGGAGCCCGTGAGGAGGTCGTAGAACTGCTGGATGTGCTGCGTGTCGTCGCCGCTGAGCTGGAAGTCCGGGTTGGCCTGGAACTGGAAGGGAAGGAAGAGGGCAAAGGCGGAGGAGGAGGAGGAGGAGGGGAAAGGGGAAAGGGAGAAGAAGGGGAGAGAGGCCTCCGCAACTTATTAATGAGCTTCTCTAAGAGCGAGCGCCCCTGAAATTGCTAGCCCCAAGGCGAGGAAGGGAGGCGGGGTGCTCTCACCATTAACCAGCACTCTGGGCACTCTGTCTTCTTCTACACTGACTATTTTGATGCAGTTCGCACTCTGGACACCGCACGCTGGACACAGCCCCCATCTACACTGACTATCTTAACGCAGTTCGAAGCTAGCTCCAAACTGCAGCAGTCAGGCAACAAACGCCCACAAACGCACGAGAATGTATGTCATCCCCACCCAGTTCTAGCATTTTCACATATCTGCCCAGTGAAACCACTTTCTTCAATGCCGGGTTGAAACTGCATTAAAAGGGTCAGTGTAGATGTGCCCAAGCCACATTCAGTCCTATTTCGGGGAGGGGAGGCTGTTGGAAAGCTGGATAGAGCTTGAAAAAATAGCCCCCATTCGGGAAGGCACCCCATCCCACTCCAAAGCCTGGACCAGAAAATGTCCCAGCAGCTTCAGGGCAAATGCAGGCAAACCCAGGAAAGCCGCCCGCGTATTCATATGCGATTCAAACACACGTCAATGTGTCCGAATGACTCAAACGCATCAAACGTCCCTTATCATATGGACACCTTGGTACTGTATGCCGGGAAAGAAGTACTGCAGAGCAGAAATGGGGAAATGACATCCTACCTAAAGGAAGGGGCGGAGGGGCGCGCATTTCTTCCACTTGGGAACCAAAGGGACGCGCTCCTCGTGGCACTTGCTCCGGAGGAAACCCCAGAGGCAGGCATGTAGCCAGGAGGGTCTAAGGGGGCTTCAGCCCCCCCCCCCCCAATTCTCAGGGTGGTCCGCGAAAAGGCCTTACTGGTACATTATTTAAACTGTTATGTTTATTCATATCATGATCTGATCACCATGCTCATTATATCCCACATTAATGGGGTTATTGGGATAACAATACAAAAGGTTTGCTAGGGTAGACCCTCTTCCACCCAGTCTCACCCCCCGAACCAAACTCAGCCCCCCAAACAAAATAATGGCTACGGCCCTGCCCAGAGGGCTTCCAGAGTCAAAAACTTTGGGAGCGAAGCCTCTTTGGGGCTCTTTTCCGGGCCTCTCGGAGGGGTGTGTGTGTCATTTTTGTGCCTTCGAAAGCCCACCAAGCCTTTCCCAAGATACCGGGGGACTTCTTGTTTCACTCTGTGTCTCCTCACTGTACACACTGGGACTGCATCTACACTGTAGAATAAATGCACTTTGACATCGCTATGGCTCAATTATATAATTATCGAGGAGATGGGCGCCTTGCCCAGGGGATGATTCCTCAAACTGCATTCTGCGGAGGATGATTCCTACCTCTCTCTCTCCCCCCTTGTCCCCCTCTCACCTACTCAAACCGGTGCCCACCCCAATACTCCCAGTACCTCCCAGTTTCGCTGGGCGTCCCTGAGTGGCTTCTCCCTGGACCCCTTGGAGTTAGTCATGCGTTCTCCCTCCCTCCTACTCCCCCGCCCCAAACTAGCCGCATGGTTTGTGGCTTTGTTTCCCCGCGAGGAGGAGGAGGATGAGAAGAAAGAGGAGGAGGAAGAGGAGGCAGGCCTCTTGGGCGAAGCGGCCCCCCGCTTACCCTGGAGTAGTCCAGGCTGGTCATGGCCGGGTTGGAGTCGACATGAGCCCTCACCAGGGCACTGATCAGACTCACCGGGGGCGACGGCGGGGAGGGCTCCTGGGGGCTCTTCGGCTTCGAGGGCAGGCGGCCCCTCCGGCCTTTTAAACTGTCCGTGCGGACCACTGCCAAGAGGGAGAGAGAAAGTCGGAGTCAGAAGAGGGAAGGAAGGAAGGGGGGGGAGGAAAGGAAGGAGGGAAAGTAAAAGAAAGGGAGGGAGGGAGGCGAAGGAAGAGAGAGCAAAGGGAAAGGAAAGGAAGAAGGGAAAGGAAAGGGGAAAGGAAGGGTGGGAGAGACGCTGGAAGGGGAAAGGAAGGGAGCGAAAGGAAAGGAAGAAGGGAAGGGAGAGAGGGAGGAATCCTTCCTGAGCGTCTTCCCTGAACTTATCAAAGTTAGCCTCGCTTGGAGAACAGCTCCCCAATGTCAGTCATGGCGCCTGGGGGCTTCTGAGTTTTGGAGTCCCAGTGTTCCTCTTCCCAGCCTCGGCCTTTCGGGAAAGCGCATTCCTGGAATGCGAGAAAAAGCTGCCTTTCTCTCAGATTTTTTTTAAAGCCCCCCCCCCCCCCGGACCATTTGCTTTACATTCCGCGCTGGGAGATGCGCCCTTTTTCTCTGAAGAGAAAGAGTGGGGTTGTTCAACACTAAAAAAGCAGGGGGGTTCCAGACAAGAATCAATCAGGGCCAGCTAACACCTCCCAACAAAAGTTCCCCTAGGCAGCAACCAGCCAGGCTTTGAAGCTTCAAGGCCATTCAATGCTAATCAAGCTGGCCAATTGCAACATTCACACTTGCCTCAAGCAAACAAGAGTTCTTTCTCCCACCCTGGACCTTATTCCACAGATAGGTAAACCTCACTTGCTTCGTCCCCAATAGACCCCTCAAGCTCTGGGGATGACTGCCATAGATGTGGGGAAAACATCAGGAGAGAATGCTTCTGGAACATGGCCATACAATTAGACGGATGAGCAGAAGCAGGCTTTCTTTCTAAGCGTCCCAGGGGGGATTCAGGGCCCCGACTCCTTTGACTCAGGGAGTCTCCTCCCAGCCTACTTTGTTGTGTCCCACGGAACCATGGTAATGTTAAGTGGTGCCAAACTGACTTCATGCTACAATGGAGATGCACCCATATCCTAGCCTCCCCCCGAAGTAAACCCCCCTGTATGGAGCGGGACTCACTCCCAACTTAGGGAAGAAGGGAGTTGGTGTTTGTGGGGAAAGGGGGACGGTGGTTGTTCCCTCCCTCCAACCAACCCACTCACCCACCCACTGGCTGGCTCTACCTTCTTTGACCATGCCGACGACCAGGCACTTCTGAAAGCGGCAGTATTGGCACCGATTCCGACGGCGTTTATCCACGGGGCAGTTTTTGTTGGCCAGGCAAACGTACTTGGCGTTTTTCTGGACGGTGCGCTGCAGAGACAAGAGGAGAAGTGAAGGAGAAGAAAGAGACCCCCCAAGACTCTGACCATGGAAACCCCCTGGGCGACCTGGGCCAAGCCCCACTCTCTCAGCCTCAGAGGAAAGCAAAGGCATCTTTCCCCTCTGAAAGCATCTTGCCAAGAAACCCCCCTGGTAGGAGTGGTGGCCCACTTGGGTTCACTTTCTTCCACAAGAGAGTGGGATGTCTTCTTTCCTTCCCACCCACCCCCTCCCTCCTTTCCCCTTTCTCCCTCCTTTAGTCCAGAAATTCAAGGCAAGCAACGCAAGGGAAGCCACTTTGTTTTTGTATGCCAAGCGCGGGAGAGAGGAGACGCTCCGTAAATACAAATCCGTGGGCATTCCTATTATTTACATCCCTCTGAGACCGTCCCTCTTTGCAATGATAAGATTATTCAATCAGGAGGGAGAAAGGGGGAGGATGAAGAGATCACTTAATTTGACCATAGGGAATTCTGTTCCACTTGGTTAGCTTAGACACGGCTCTCTGTCCTAACCAATTTCACTCCCAAGGCTAAAGGAGGGAGAGAGAGAGAGAGAGAGAGAGAGAGAGAGAGAGAGAGAGAGAGAGAGAGAGAGAGAGAGAGAGAGCCTGCACAGAGGCCACTATCCCTCTCTCCCTCCCTCTCCCTCTATCTCTATCTTCCTCTGTCTCTCTGTGTCCCCCAACTTTTTCGGAGTGGCTATCGTGCCCCCCTATATCTCTGTGGACTAGAAGGCCCATCATCCGCCTTGTCCAGCTTGTGAGTTGCTCGCCAAGAAAGGACTGTATGTTCAAAAACTCCCAAAACTGCCCCACTCCTTGTGGGGGTGTATGAGGGAGAATTTGGATCCTTTCGCCCCTCTTGATCCCTCACATTAAAATTTTAAAAAATGATTATGAACGGATCGTTTCTCCTTTATTTAGATGGAGATCATAACCTCCACCTAAATGATGGTACAACATCCATAGGTGGGTCCAGACACGGGATTTTGGGGCCTCGAGTTCTTTCCCACTCAAAGTGAACTTATCTTGGTATTTTCTGGGCGTGAGAGAGTATGATTCACCCAATATCAATGTGTTGCTGTGAGTTTTCTGGGTTGTATGGCCATGTTCCAGAAGCATTCTCTCCTGATGTTTCGCCCACATCTATGGCAATAGCATCCTGTAAGGTTGAGGGGTCTGTTGGAAAACTCACCGCAACCCAGTGATTCCGGCCATAAAAGCCTAGGACATCACACAGTGTGTTTCTTTCCACGACTAAGTGGGGAATCAAACCCTGTTCTGCAGGGATGTGGTGCCATCTTCAAACCACCACACTATGTTCTGTTTACCCCCCATTTCAAAGGGGAAAAATACACCAGAACATAGAAATTTAGCATACTTTTCTATTTTGCTGTATTAAAGCTGCGGACAATATTTTAGTCATTGCAGGAAACATCAAAATAGATATATACAAGGTGTTATAATAAAAATCATTTCCAAGACAGGAAAGCCTTTTGATTGCCAACTCAAGGCTGGATCCACACAAGCAAGCGATTTTAAATCGCCTCTTCAAGGGCGAAGAGGAAAGGGTTTCGCTCCGAATTCTCAGGCAGGTTAAGGAATATGGGGTAAAAGGTTAAGGAATATGGGGTATCCTGAGCCCCGCCAGCTCTTTTCCTGGGATCATTCTTCCAGGGAAGAACAGGGAGGCATGATTTAACGCGGGTTGGAAACTGTGGAAGGAGCTTGATCTTGGAAGCAAAGCAGGGTCAGCCCCGAGTGGGAAACAAGGAAGGGATGCCAGATCCTCTTCTCCTGAGAGCTAATCAGGGTCAAATCTGAGGAGTGCTTGAATGGGAGAGCACTAAGGAATACCAGGCGCTGCAGGCTCAACTTCAGAGAAAGTCAGTGGCAAAAAACACCTCTAAGAACTCTCTGCCTGGGAAAACCCTGGGGAAACTTGAAGGCACACACTCTGCGGGAAACGAGGCCCCACTGAGGTAATGAATGGCAGAAAGGGAATGGATTTGGGGGGGGGGGGGGTATTGGAAAGTGGCAGTGGGAAGGAGAAGGGATGGTGAAGGGAGCCCCCGTATGAACTTCTCTTAGTGCTAGAAACCCTCTCAGCAACACTCGGAGTGCATCTACACTAAAGAAGGAAGGAAGGAATGAAATGTGCTGTCGAAGGCTTTCATGGCCGGAATCACCGGGTTGCTGTGAGTTTTCCCCGGGTTGTATGGCTATGTTCCAGAACCATTCTCTCCTGACGTTCAGCCCACATCTATGGCAGACATCCTCAAAAGATTGAGGGGTCTGTTGGAAACGAGGCAAGTGGGAACAGCTAATCTCCTAACAGTGCCTTTCATGTTCCTTGATTAATGTTTGGGCGTACCTCCCAACAAAGGATTCCCCCAGGCAGGAAGCAGCCAAGCCTTGAAACTGCAAGGCCATCCAATGCTAATCAAGGTTGTATGTCTAATGGCATTTTAATCCGCCCTGAGTCCCCTGCGGAGTGAGAAGGGCGGAATATAAATATTGTAGGTACATCAATAAATAAAGTGGCGAATTGAAGCATTTACACCTGCCTCAAGCAGACAAGAGTTCGTTCTCCCACCTTGGACATTCCACAGATATATAAACCTCACTTGCCTAGTTTCCAACAGACCTCACAACCTCTGATGATGCCTGCCATAGATGTGGGTGAAACTTCAGGAGAGAATGCTTCTGGAACATGGCCAGACAGCTCGGAAAACTCACAGCAACCTAGTAAATGAATGCAGTGATGGCTCAGCGCAATGGAATGCATTGAGGCTGTAGTTCTACACGAGCTTTCTCTACCCAAGAGGGTCAAAGCACAGACCTCAGGATTCCCTAGCATTGAGCAGCCAAAACGGTGCCAAATCGCATCCCTCCCCCAGTGCGGATGACCTGGGTGGAGAAGAAGGAGTCCCTGCTGGTCCTCTCACCTTGAAGAAGCCCTTGCAGCCCTCGCAGGTGCGGACGCCGTAGTGCTGGCAGGCGGCGTTGTCCCCGCAGACGGCGCAGAGCCCCTCGTTGGAGGGCGATCCCCGGGAGGGCGGCGAGGGCACCTGGGCGTCCAGCAGCTGCGAGGGGTGGCCCAGCTGCAGCCCGGGGAAGCCCACGGCGGCGGCCTGCTTGCGGATGGGGCTGGGCAGGGCGAAGGCGGGCGAGGGCCCGTCGTGGGGGTGGGGGTGGTGGTGGTGGTGGTGGTGGTGGTGAGGGCCCCCTCCGCCATGGACCGAGGGCTCTCCGTTGCTGAGCGGCAGCCCCTCGAAGCGCATCTGGCAGCTGCCCACCGGCGTCCCGGGCGGAGACTGTTTGAAGGAGAAGAGCGAGAGGCGCGGGGCCGCTTTGTGCACGCCGCCCGCCCCGTAGCCTTGGTGGTGGTGGTGATGGTGGTGGTGGTGGAAGCCGTGCAGGGGGCCCGCCTCGTCCCAGACGCCCGGCCCCGGAGAGGAGCAGGGCTTGTAGTAGACGGCCAGCTCGTCTGGCTGCCCCGCGGGGGGTTGCTGCGGAGGAGGCGGCGGAGGAGGAGGCGGCGGCGGAGGAGGAGGGGGGTATCCGTGGCCGTGCAGGGGCATCTCCTCGACTTTGATGGAGGGCGTCGGGGGAGGAGGGGGCGGGGGCGGCGGGGGTGGCTGGGTGGGCATTTGGTAGAGGCAAGGCGGCTTGATGTCGTAGCCGGCGGCGGCAGCGGCGGCGGCGCCGTAGTTGTCCATGAAGGTGCTGAAGCTGGGCAGGGAGGTGGTGGCGCTGATCTCGGTGTTGGTGAGGTCCATGCTGAACTTGACGAACTCGGGCGTGAGGAAGTCCCCCGAGCTGTAGGCGTCCCCCGCGGGGCCCGAGGGGTGGTGCGGGTGGTGGTGGTGGTGGTGGTAGGCGTAGCTCTGCGTGGCCGGGCTGGCTCCCTGCGGCGAGGACCCCAACTGAGCCTGGACGCAGGGCATGGCTAAAGGGAGGGGGGGAGGGGGAGGCGCAGGACAACAGACATACAAACAAACAAATAAACAACAGCAGGACTACTCCGTGTCTTGGGGGGGGGGGGGGGGCAGAAGCTCGACCTGCCTCCCTCCCAATACACGCACAGCCAAGGAGAGAGATGGAGAGCAAGGGGAGAGATCTACATTGACCATTCCATGCCCTCCCAAACTGGAACTGAAGAAAGTGGTTTCACTGTGCTGCTTACGGTGCCCCCTGTGGCACAATGGCTTAAACCCTTGTGCCGACAGGACTGCTGACCGAAAGAGAAAGCGGGTTGAGCTCCATCTGTCAGCTCCAGCTCCCCATGCGAAACATGAAAGAAACCTCCCACAAGGATGGTAAAACATCCAAACATCCAGGTATCCCCTGGGCAACGTCCTTGCGGACGGACAATTCTCTCACACCAGGAGCGACACACACAAATAAAATTGTGCTTAAGACAGGAATATCCTGGAAGCAGTTGGAGGCCTGGGTGGTGATGGCACAGACCACACACTCATGCCTATTAAAAGGCGCGCTTCCGTGCGAGTTGTTGGCTGCCTGCATTAAATGATTGATCAGGGGCTCCACAGGGAGGGAGAGGAGCCCAATGGAGGGACAGGAAGGGAGGGGGACTAGGTCGAGGACTAGGTTGTGTGCATACAGAGGGAGGGGAGAGGAAGAGGTGGGCGGGGGGGGGAAGAGTCATAGTGGAGGAAGAAGAAAGTGAAGAAGAAGATGGAGGAGGAGGGGGGAGAAGAAGAAGCAGAAGAAGAAGGAAGAGGAGAGGAAGAAGAAGGAAGGAAGGAAGGAAGCGGTCATGGTGGAGAAAAAGAAGGGCTGAAGAAGAAGGTCAAGAAGAAGGTGGTGAAGGAGGAAGGAGGAAGAGGAAGAGAAAGAAGGAAGGTGTCATGGTGGAGGGAAGAAGGTCAAGAAGAAGGTGGAGGAGGAAGGAGGAAGAGGAGGAGAAGGTAGGAAGGGGTCCTGGTGGAGGAAGAAGAAGGGCTGAAGAAGGTGAAGAGGAAGGTGAAAGGAGGAGGAGGAGGAAGGACTTTCTCCCCCAAGCCAGGGATTGCTGGAAGAGAGGATGAGGGCTGGCAGCCTGTGTGTGTGTATAGGAGCCCACATCAATTGTCCCCCCCCCCCCAACACACACACACACTACCTCCCTCCGCACTTAGGTGACCCCAACTCTCCCATCCCAAGAGCATCTCCTCCATCCAAACCCTCGAAAGGGACCCAGCAGCACTTTAGAAAAATCAAAAAAAGGGGGGGGGAGAGTTCTTCCCGCCTTTAGAGGAAGGAGCTGCTCACCCACCTTCAGCCGAGCGAGAGGCGTTTTCGGAGGAATTCAAGGCGGACAACGTCGGGACTCAGCGGAGGGACAGGTTGCCGAGACTGGGACCAAAGGCGCCGGACGCCCGCCTCCTCCTTCCCCAATCTGAGAGAAAGAGAGAGGGTGCAGGGACCGAAAAGAAACTAGAAGTTACTCTCCCGTCCCGCTTTTCCAAGGAAGACAGGGCAAGGGAAACCCAGCGAAAGGGCTGGACTTTCTAGAAGGAAACAGACCTGGCCAAGGGCAGGACCTCCCAGGGAGAAGTCTTGAGTCTCGTTAGAGTTCATACAGGCGCCCGCATCTGTATACTCTGGTGCGGCATGCTGATGTTATATGTCAATACACACATGAGTGGGGTTGGAGTGAGGAGGCATGCTAGCTTGTTTTACCTCATGGTAGGAGTGTGATTTATTAAGCCGTTTTCATTCACACTGTATAGTAGTTTTCCAATAGCCTCTGTTTAATTCCCCGACACCCACCCACCCCAAACACTGGCTTTGGTAGCATATGTACTTGTATACAAGGACAAGCTTCCATACATTAACAAAGTAGAAGTCAGTTTATATTAATGAGATCTAAACAGAGGCGATTCTGCCCCATTCTCGCTCCTTTTTGCACGAGCAAATCCTCCCGGGAGGGAAAGCGTTGCAGAAGGAATGAAGGAGGGACACAATGGCGTAAACTGTCTTAATGAAATTAAAACAGCCCTTCAAACCCGGAGGCACAAAGAAAGCGGCGAAGGAGAGAAGGGGGGGGGGAGGAGAAGGAGGAGGAGAAGAAGGAGAAGGAGAAGAAGGAGAAGAAGAGAAGAGATGGAAGGAAGAAGGGAAAGCCGCGGCGGGGGGGGGGGAGCTTGCACGCCTTCCCAAATGCAACTAACCCGAATTCCGCAAGGGAAAGGGATCCCACGTCCACTGCTTCCGGATCTGACGCAGATGAATGTTTTGCTTTCGAAACGAGAGGGCTTCCCCCTTCCCCTTTCCACCTCCTCCTGAGAACTTTGCAAGCGGACAGGAGGGAACTTTTGCCAGCTACGCTCAACCTGCCAGCCCAGTCCAGCACCTCTGCATCTATCCGTTCATGCTCCCCATCTTCACTCTCTCTGGCGAAAAAGGCTGGCAGGGGTTCCCTCTGTTCTCTGCCGAGCTCTGGGTGACAAAGGTCCCCTTCCCTTTCCCCTCCCAGTGGGCGAGAGACCCCTTCCTCCCTTCCCACCCCGAAAGAGGCCAGGCAGGGCTGGAGAAGGTCGAAAGCAAGGCGAGATCCCAGGACCTGGCCACAACTTTTTTCCTGCAGCTCAACCCGAATCATTGGGGAGGAAAGGGAAGGCGTCCCCATGATCGCCCGAATGGAGACTCTCCTCACTTTTGGTGACAGTGGGAAAAGACCCTCCCCCCGCTCAGATCGGTGAAGTCTTTTGAGGAAAGGGCTGCCACTTCCCTTTCTTTCGTCCCAGTCCTTTTCTAAGACTTTTAAGAAACACAAGGCTTGCGGTCTCCCTCCAGATGGGCTGGGGTCACCCACATCAACATGCATCCAGAATTACTTTCCCCGCAAATGCATCAGAAGTCATCACTCCCCCTTCCAAAGTAATCGAAGCCGAGCGGCGCACTTACTTGCTAGGCGGTGCCTTGTTCATTCATTCAACTGGGCGAAAGCGGAGAGGGCGCCTCGCCGCTTCTTTCCTCTTCCCCTCCTCCTCCTCCTCTCCCCTCCTCCCTCTCAGCCCTCTTCCTTTTTTCCCCTTCCTTGCTTCCTTCCCTGCCCGTCTCGCTTTCTCTCTCGGCGGCGGCGGCGGGAGCGCCTGGCGGGGCGAGCAATCCGGAGCGACTGGCCCTGCCGCGCAATGTGCCTTTGTTTATGTGGGCGCCGGGCTCCGCGGCCGGCACGCGCCTCCAGCCCTTCCGCGTCAGCGCGCGTCAGGGAACGGCCGCCCAATCAGCCGGCCGAGGGGCTGGCCCTCCCCGCAGTTGGCTGCCGGCGCGCGGGGGCAGTTCCGACGTGACATCACCCGCGGGCGCGCGCCGGAGGGAAGGCGGGGGGAAGAGAGAAAGCAGCCCGCGCCGCGCCGCCCCTAACCAGAGAGGGGTGCGTGTGTGCAGAGTTGGGGGGGGGGTTCTTCTCTCCCATCCCCCAAGAGTAGGCTTCCTTCTGTCCTAAATATCGGGACACTGAGTGGAGGGGAGTCTCCTCTTTAAGATAGCCCCCCCCCGCGCCTAAACATAATGGCACTTGGGGTGGGAGGTCACTTCCCTGCGTCCCCTCCTAAGATTGGGATACCAAGTGAAGACTCCTTTATCTCCTGAAGATAGGGGCATTGAGGGAGACACTCTTATACTATGGGGTCACCCCTCCTAAAGATAGGCCACCATCAATTCTAAAGATTGGGGGGCTTCTCATTCTCTTCCTCTCCTCCTGAATCACAGGAGGGGGGCTTCCGTCTCTTTCCCCTCCTCACGCTTGAGGCATGAGGGTCTCCCCTCTTTATCTCTACTCCAGAAGATGTGGACACACCAAGACGAGGTTTCCTTCTCTCTCAAAGTTGGGGACATAAGAGTTCTCTCCTCTTTCCCTCTCCAA
Organism: Anolis apletophallus; assembly: GCA_030556195.1. NCBI lineage: Eukaryota > Metazoa > Chordata > Lepidosauria > Squamata > Anolidae > Anolis > Anolis apletophallus. The sequence goes on from JARBWK010000002.1 coordinate 146,061,254, forward strand.
GACAAGGCTTCCTTCTCTCCTAAATGTAGGAGACATAAAGGTCTCCCCTCTTTACCTCCCCTCCTAAAGATGTGGACACCAAGACAAGGCTTCTTTCTCTCCTAAAGATGGGGGCATACAGGTCTCCCCTCGTTCTTTCTCCAAGGCAAGGCTTCCTTCTCTCCAAACGTGGAGGGCACCCTCCTTCCTGAAGATGCAGATACCCCGAGGTCCCAGAGCGTCAAGGAAGAAGGGGTTTCTCCAATATTTCACCTCCCACTTTTTAACCTTTTCAGCCTTTCTCCATCCCTCCCCCCGCCCCCTTCTACTCCCTTTGGCGTCCCTCTGCCATTGGGGCACCCAAGCCCCCTCTCTCTATACACACCTGTCCGCGTCCCGCCCGCCGGGATCTCCTTTGGAGGAAGGCGACGACGTGCTTCTCTCTTCCTGCCAGGAGAAGCTTTGCTGAGCCTGCCTCGGCGCGCGCCCTCCCAGCCCTCCTTTTTTGCGCAGGTAGAGGGCCAGGAATGCATTGACGCAGCCGGAGCTGTGCTTTGAAAGCCCGAGCCACGCACTCCGACAAGTTGCACAACTCCTTTCCTGGCCCGGATTACCCCCTCCCTCGCCCTCCCTCCTTTCCCCTTCAGACGAGCTCCACATGGTCCACGAAGTGATAAGACACTGAAAACATCGTGGCGTGAAAAAGGAGGAGGAGTGGGGCGGGATGAATTGGGCTTCTCGGGCAGCTCAGAGACTTAGGTTGCAGAAGGAATGCAGTTTGGCCCCTCCAGCAGATGGATTCTATGAACCCTATGGATTCTTGGGAGTTGCAGCTTGGTAGAGAAGGCTAAAGCCCTTGCAAAACATACATCTCATTCCATAGCATTGAGACCCATGGGGATTAAAGTGGGATCAAACTGCTCAGAGTAAAGACACAGAGCTTTCCTTATGGAGTTCAGAGGAGGGGTGACCCACAAGTGGAACTGGGGGGGGGGGAAGCAAGGAATAGTCAAAAGAAGACCAGGAAGAGGGGGAAAGTCTAGAAACCGAGTCAAGAAACCCTGAAGGGAAATGGGGAGAAGGTTCCTTCAAGCAGACGGCATAGTTGCCTTAGTGAGGTGCACAATGGTAAAAGGAAATGGGGAGATAGAAGAATAGGAGGGAGGGAGAGAACAAAACCATGCGTGAGGAAGGATGGAAGAGGAGTCGCTCCTCTAGAGCCGCGAAATGTAAGGGTGTAGAATTCAATTAATACATTCTGAAATCGCCAAGGCTCAATGCTATATGGAAACTTTATGAGAGCTGTAGTTGTACAAGGTCTTTCGCCTTCTCTGCCTCGCCAAACTCCAAATCCCAGCATTGAGCCATGTCAGGTCAAGGGTAGTCCAGCTGCATTCCTTCTACTGCGTAGATTAGAATGACAGAGAGGAGGCCACGCTGCTTCTTAGGCTGAGGAAGGGCCACTCTCCCGCAGGCGGAGAAAGTTCCGGCCAAAACAGTTGTTCCCCGGCCTCCGCGCGGCCGCGTGTTTGCCTTTCCTCGAAGGCAGCATTGGAGAGCGGCGCGCGCCAGCTGCCCTGACAAGGGCTGGCTGAGACAATTCGGCCCGCGCGTGGAGGAAGCTTTAGGTTTTTAGGTCCAGGGGGCAGTTTGGGGAGGGAGGGGAGAAGTGCGAAGGCTTTGTTCTCTTCTGAAGTGAATCCCCACCACGTCCAGTGAGAATTTTCCCTCACGGAAGTTTGTCTTGGCCTTCCCCTGAGAGTGTGGTGGTTTCCCATCCAAGTAGAGCTGAGCCTGTTTAGTGCACAGACGGGATCTCGTGCCTTTGGGGCATGTAGGCTCGTCTGGGACTCCATAGCTCCCCTCTAACACGGTTCTCCGGGCAAGATTTCTTCAGAGGAGGTTTGTCTTTGCTTCAGGCCGGGAGGCTGAGACTTAGTGCTCAAGGGCACCCAGGGAATTTCCATGGTTTCGAACTCTAGCTTACTAGGGTGCATCTACACCGTAGTATGGCATCTTGGCCCCACTTTAATTGCCCTGCTCCAATGCTGCAGAATCGTGGGAGATGTAGTTTGGTGAGGCACCAGCAGCCTTTGCCAAAGAAGGTTTGAGGCTGGATCTAGACTGTCCTATATCCCAGGATCTGATCCCAGGTTTTCTGTTTATCCCAGATTATCTGGCAGTGGGATTCATCTAATCAGAACACCTGGGATCAGATCCTGGGATATAGGCCTTGTCTGAAAGGGATCTAGATTATATGAGTCCCCACTGCCAGATAATCTGGTATAAACAGAACACCTGGGATCAGATCCTGGGATATAGGCCCTGTCTGAAAGGAATCTAGATTATATGAGTCCCCACTGCCAGATAATCTGGTATAAACAGAACACCTGGGATCAGATCCTGGGATATAGAGCCTATCTTGAAGGGCCTTGAGTCTACACTCCCTTCATATAATCCAAAGCAGATAATCTGGGATCAGATCCTGGGATATAGGTGCAGTGTTGACCCAGCCTGAGGTTCCTTGTGTGGAGATAAAAAGAGGGGAAATAATAATAATAATGGTGAAAGGCCTTGAAAAACTACAACTCCCAGGATGTCATAGCATTCAAAGGGGTGTGGAACTGCATTCATTCCATAGTGTGGTTGCTCTCACCAGCCTTCAACATTGATGGGATTTATTTGCAGTAAGATCCGGATCGTGCTGCGGCCAGGAGTACACTGGTCGTGTCCCATCGAGCTCACACAAGAGTTCTTTCTCCCACTCTGGACATTCCACAGATATATAAACACCCCCCCCCCCCTTCCTAGTTTCCAACAACCCTTACAGCCTCTGAGGTCGCCTGCCATAGATGCAGGCGAAACATCAGGAGGGAATGCTTCTGGAACATGGCCAGACAGCCCGGAAAACTCACAGCAACCCATGCTTGCCTCTGTTTTACTTTGGAGCAAATCCCCTTAAACACAGCTCCTGTTATTATTTGATTTATTTTGAAAGTCAGGCGCGTTTTTGAACTTCCGTCAGGCGGCTCTTCCCAGCTTCCTAAAAGGACCTCTCCCTCCTTTTCCTTTGGAGAGGTGAAGGCATCAGGGATTCCCTAAGGCTGGAGCTATTTTGAGGGGTTCTATAAATAGAAAAAGAGGAAGGCACGGGACGGAGGGCGCGTGGGTGGGCCGAAAGGCGGAACAAGGGACTCGGAGCACCGGCCCCCTTTTCAAGCCCGCTTCCTCTTTGCAGCCGCTGCTGCAGTCAAGAGACCCGGACGCGCGCGCGCCAACTTGCTTAAGAGGGGTGGAAAACAAGGGGGGAGCGCGCGCGAGGGCTCAATTTGCATAGGCACTTGCCGCCGCGTCACCCGCCGCCGCCGCCGCCGCCGAAAGGGAAAAAGTGAGAGCTGGAAAGGAGGAGGAGGAAAAGGGGAGGAGCCAGGCGGCGCGTGACGCAAGAACCTGGGCTTACTGACGCAGCCGCGAGGCCGGCGCGCGCCCAGAATAGTAGCCAAGAGCAGTAGCAGCAGCAGCTCCCGAAGAGTTTAGCGATCATTCTCCGTGGCGCGGGGGACGAGGTTATTTTCATCTTCCCATATCCCCGAATCGGAAACTCGAAAGCGACCCGAGCAGATTTATTTTTAAACTTTGTAAAAAAAAGTTCTTTGAGATGGAAGGAGTTCTTCCTTTTTTCCTTCTTGGAAGTTGCTGCTCGCCACGTGCCCCCTTGCAGGAGACGCTTGCTGCATACTACCTCATCACACTAGAGAATGAATCCACGGTTCCTGCCTCCTGCAGAATTCTGGGGTTTAGGGAGCCTTTAACAGCCTCACTAAAATACATACCCCAGAATTCTGGAGGAGGCAAGAATCGGATTTAAAGTGGATTCATTCTCTAGTGTGATGAGGTTCATAGCAGGCATGGAGCAGGCTTCAGCCCCCCCGAAATTCTCAGGGTGGTCTGCGAGAAGGCCTTACTGGTACATTTTAAAACTGTTATGTTTATTCATATCATGATCTGATCACCATGCTCATTATATCCCACATTCATGGGGTTATTGGGATAACAATACAAAAGGTTTGCTAGGGTAGACCCTCTTCCACCCAATCTCAGCCCCCCAATCAAAATTCTGGCTACGGCCCTGGTTCATAGTACCCTTTACTATTAGGAATTTAGGATTCCAACATAGGAATGGCGGCTGGATAAACTGCCAGATAATGCAGTTTAACTACATTATATGGGGGTCTACTCTGTACAGCAAACTGCATTGCATACCGTAGCAGTGTACAGAATGCCACCCCAACCAACACAAGTGCAACCATATACCTCAACAGATGATTAACTTGAAAGATATATGGACCTTCCATACATGAGTAGTTTTGGAAACATGACAAGAGGAAAAAGTTTCTTCATATTCAAACTACTAATCTTTGACACATCAGCAGTACATTTTGTTGTGGTTTCTGCCTGTCTGACATGTCAGACCACTCATTCCATATATTGTCAGCATTGCTATCTACAGCAATAGTACTACTGAATGCACATGTGTTTGCAGTCACATTTGAGTGGCACTTTTTACTTTTTAGCTCATTCTTCCAAGTGCCAAGAACAGACTCAGGATAAATTGTGGTTGAGCAGGACAGGTCAAGATCTCCATATTTAGTGGTGGTGATAGGGGTATGGTGGGTGTGTCTTCAGACATATCACTACTGTAAAATGAATGCAGTTTGACACCAGTCTATCAGGCTAAATGCTATGGAATCATGGGAGTTGCAGTTTGACAGGGTTCTTAGCCTTTTCTTCCAAAGCATGGGGGTGCTTCATCAAACTATAACTCCCAGGACTCTATAGCATTATACATGGCAGTTCAAATGGTGTTAAACTGAATTAATTCTACAGAGGAACCCTCTATATTGCCTGCTGATGTATGGTGACCCCAATGATTTCACAAGATGTGGTTTTCTCAGTTCTATCTTTGGAAATCCATCCCACAACACTTCACTGGTACTAACAATTGCCTTCAGTGTAATAAGGGGCCCTTACACACAGCCATATAACACAGAATATCAAGGCAGATAATCCACAATATCTGCTTTGAACTGGGTTCACACTGCCACATAACCCAATTCAAAGCAGATGTGGAATTTTATACAGCTGTGTGGAAGGGGCCTAGGTTATTTACCGTAAAATCCTGTTGCCCATTAGGCCTGAATATTGGATGGCCAGGAAGTGTCCACGTGCTCTTCTTTCCCATTTCACAGACTGAAAAACTGTGCCTTGATCTGGAACTAGGACCAATCTAAGGTGTAAATGGGTATGGATGTACATTAGAATGAGTGTGGTGTCATGGCTGGACTAGGACTTTGGAAGACCAAGGTTGACATCCTGGCTAGCCTTCAGTAGGTCACATTCAGTCTCAAAGAAAGGCAATGAAAACCCACAATCAGGTCAGCCTAAGTTGGGAAAGACTTGAAGATATACAACACACTTGAAGATATACAACACATTTATTTTTAAAGTTGGCCTGTAGTAGTGATTAGGGCCCTCTGTTGGCACAGTGGGTTAAACCACTGAGCTGCTGAATTTGCTGACCAACATAAGTTGGCGGTTCAAATTCAGGGAATGGGGTGAGCACCCACTGTTACCCCTCAGTTTCTGCCAATCTAGCAGTTCAAAATTATGTAAATGTGAGTAGATCAATAGGTACCGCTCAGGTGGGAAGGTAATTGCGCTCCATGCAGTCATGACCTTGGAAGTGTCTACAGACAATGGATTAGAAGAGTTGGACACGACTAGGCTTAATGTCAAGGGGAAACATTTACCTTTACTATAGGTATGATTTTTTAAAATTTCCAGCTTTAAAAACTGTGTACCCATTCTGTGTGGTTCCACACCCCATATTTCTTGGAAACTAGTCTGTTTCAACTTTCCATCAAAATCCAGTCTAAAATACTGCCTTGTGCTATTGTGCAAACGCCTGATCCCATAGCCAGGCCTTTACTTTTTTCCTGAATGTCAAGGGGGATGGAATTGATCATATGTCGCTAGGAAGCGCATTCCACAGACGGGGAGCCACCACCGAGAAGGCCCTCTCCCTCGTCCCCACCAATCGCTTTTGAGAAGTTGGCAGGAGCGAGAGCAGGGCCTCCCCAGATGATCTTAATGTACGAGGTGGGACGTAGCGGCAGATGCGTTCGGATAAGTAAGCTGGGCCAGAACCGTATAGAGCAAGGGTGCTCATTAGGTAGATCGGGATCTAGGGCGTCCTGGTAGATCTCGAAGGGCGTCCTGGTAGATCCCAGGCAGATCGCATGCACAGTGTGTATGGCTCCCATGCCATTTGTGAGGACTGCTCGGGGGCTTATTATACAGAAGAACACATCTCACTTGGGTGAGGGGAAAGAAGAGCCATTTGGAATACAAAGTGGGTGCATCTTGAAGTTTACAAAGTATAGCTATTTTCAAATGGCAGTTCTAACTTTCCATCCTCTAAAAATTGGGTTTCAACTCCCAGGGGATAACAGTGCAAGTATTTGCACAATTAAGGATCAAAACACCCACACAAGTCAACTGCAGAAACCAATTGCACTTCCCAAGTTGGCCATTGCAACCATTCATTTATTGCAGTGCTGGGATCTTGGCGGTAGGGGGCTGACTTTACAATCAATTCAAAAGGCCTAACACAAACTGAGTAGCGTTTCATTAACAAGCCATGCCAAAATATAGAATATTGTTAGTGGCATTACATCTTGTTTATGTTTCAATGAAAGGATGGTGTAAATGTATATGTTGCACATTGTTATTCAAAGCTTGTGTTCTGGACACTGAAATAATTATTTCCATTGACAAGAGTGAAGTTTTGATTAATAACATCAGCTGAGAATGGATAATAAAAGAATAAATTGTAAAAATGGACGGTAGGGTGGTTTTTTGGGGAGGTTTTTTAATTTACAAAATAGCTATCTCTGCCTAATAAGCACACGTAAAAACATGGTCTGATATAATGTATAATGGATACTCCATTTTGACCGGTATATTATTATTTTTTGTCATTTAAACAATTATATAGTTTTGGTACAGTTGTTTATGAATGCTGCACATATCAATGCAATCATTACTGTGGAATTTGTCTGCTAGTAAATGTTCCTGCCTTTCTACAAAATTATGACTACACCTCATTTTCCAGAAAGAGGTTACACTAGCATTGGTTTGTATATATGCACTGACAAACTTTCCTATATATCAGTCAAGTTGAACATTAACTCTCCAAGATGAGTCTTAGGGCTTTGGCAACCAAACAAAGAATTTTACGTTATACAGATATTTAACAGGGTTAGTGTTCATGTATGTAACCTTAGTTATGTTAGATTTGAGGGTGTGATGCTCAAACAATGGGAAGAAAAAGAATCTGCATTGAGAAGAATGGCAGAAGCACAGCAACTCCCTGTTAAAATCTTCAGATTTGTAAATTAAATTGCAATTCTCATTTTTTCCTCCCAAATGCTGGAGTCCTTTGTTACTTCTAAATCTGTGTTTTTAACTTGAGTGGGGAGTTCACCCCTTCTTTTGCTGTGAAATAATACTTGCGAGAAATGTAACCCATGTGTGGAAAAGGAAATACTAACACAATGTATATTCCAAGATTTCCTCTTGTGCATAAGATACAGCCTCTCATACTTTTCTTTGACCTTGTCATACCAAGATAAGCTTACACACTTGCATTTTATCTGTTGTGTTTTGTGATGATGCTTGAATTTTGCTAACACATTGGTGCTGACAATAAAACAGGTCCCTTAAGATATTGATGCTTTATATCCATTATTTTGATGGGAGAAATTCTGCAGGCTTATTTCCCAGGAGAAATCCATTAGATTTTGTCTAGCACCCACATATTCGGCATCTTTACTCATGAGTAAGTTATATTGATTTCCATTGTGCTGCCAAGTAAGAAGCATGGCCATGACTTGCCATTGTTACACTGGTTATCAACTGGTTATTGCATTAGTATATCACAACAGTTAACTTATAACAGTGCCCCTATAAGTGGTACATATGTACCTGATTACCATATCTTTAGAATAGACTGCAATATAAAATTTCATTGCTCATTTTAAAGTTCTGAAGTTAACAACATAAACTTGAAGTTGAGTAATTAAGTAATCCTTATATAGATACTTATTAAAGTATTTATACATATTATCTTAAATCTACATCTATCATTTTGCCAATTAAAATTAGGACTTTAATTGCAATTAAGTAATTTAATTGCCAATTGAACAGCAAAATTGCTAAGTGACTAATTTTAATGCCTATTTTAATTACCAATCATGACTGGGGAGGGAGCTAATCAAGCAGTATCAGAGTAATGATGTGAAAAAAAAGGAGAGAGAACAAACATTCTTGGCTGTATGTCTCAAAAAAGCATACATTAAATAAATGCAAACAATTTTATAGATGTAGGAAAATTCTGCATTTTGGTATCTAAATACTTGAACACAGAACATAATTAAAAATGTTAACCATCTGTTGAAAGTATACTGAGGTATATTTTCACATTTTGATTCATAGTCCACCAAAAACTAAAACAGCAGACCAGTGATGTATGCGTTGAGAAGAGTTTTGTCTATGATATTTCTAAACTGATAAATTCTACATGGAATTATGTTTCAGAATACGCCAAGTTTAGATGTAAAAGTTTTTTTAAAAATGCAAATATATTCAGTTCTATTAGAGTGAAATTCTACAACACTGCATTTTTAAAAGATGCTAATCACTTATTAGGATACATAATACAGCAAAATGAAAAACAGGAATGCTGAAATATTAATATCAAGAAGACAGCAGCTGTGGTTGTAATGAAATCAGACCTGTGCTCACAAATAAATCTGTGCACTTAGAATCTATGACACACAACGCTCCCTTTCTCCTCTCTTTCCTATCATTATGAAAGGTATAGTCCATTGTGTTAGCAGCATTACTGTCTGACAGCTTAGCAGAGAAAAATCTCAAACACTGAATTCTCCTGGATTATAGAGGCGACATTTCAGAAAGTCCATATCAAAATACATACCTTGTCATTCTGGCATTATGCAAGTTATTTTTCCCTCTTCTGTTCATTAGGATGTTTCCAACCAATAATGGTTTTCTATCTCTTTAAAATGGATGATCCCACCGTCAAGCGCTTAATTGTTTCCAATTTCACTCTTACTTAAATAAAATACTTCCAATTAACAAAACTCTTTATCTGTGTCAGTTCTGCACAGTGAAGACTAGGATATGTGAGTGAGGAGCTAAGTAGCTTTTAAGGCGCATAATTCTACATCTCTTGTGTGCATGACATTTAATCCCCAACAGAAGACAACATATCAGAGCTCTTAAAAAACATTTTATTGGTTCCAAATTAGTTGCAGAACTTTACTCAAAGTGACTCCTACATTTTGAACAAAGCTATGGATGAGTGACCTAACTATGGTTTGTATTTAATTAGCTAAACTGTATATTACACTGCACCTATTTGTAATTAGTCCAATGGCTTCTGCTCCATAGCAATACATACTTCATAAGGGTGCCCTATAGAAAAGAAGGCACAAATGAGATTGATCAAAACCTTTTGCTGATGTACCTCACTCATGCAGATACCTCCAATTGAGAAGAACACATCATATTACCATTGCACATTGCACAAGCAAACACTGGCCCTTTAAGGTTGGCAAAAAACTTTGATGGAAAATCTGCACATATAGTGGGCCCCTGGTATCCATAGGGATTTGGTTCCAGGACTTTGTGTAGATCGCCAAATTTTTGGGTGCTCAAGTCTCGTTCTATACATAATTAAATGGTGTAACATATATAAAACGGCCAAAAGGGTGTGTGTGTGTGTTTATATATATATATATATATATATATATATATATGTCACAAAACATTTTCAAGTTGTGTATGGCTGAATCCATGGTTACAGAGGGACAACTGTATTATCTTAATTTAAACAACAAGTTTCACCAAGGTTAGACCCAATGATTCAACTGCTGAATGTTAAATCACCAATTATGTAAATCTCACTGATTTAATGGGTTTAGTCTAGTTAGGATTAGGACCAGGATTTAAACATTATACGCTTCCAAAATCAGTTCAATTAGGATCAGGCACTATTGCTTTATTTTTTATATTTCCATATAGTAAATGATTGTTGTTACAGTTTATAATGTAGACACAATACAAACTTGGAATGATCTGACACTACTTTTACTTTGATAGTGTAGCTGCTGCAATACAAAATGGTACAGTACTCTTAAAGCCTACCTCATTACATGCTAGAAATATAGCTTTGTCTGTTATCCTACTAAAGCCAGACGCTTGGGTCTGAAACTGAAAATAGTTTTGCATACTAAGATTAGTAGTTCTCAGTATGAGAATTCAGTGTTCCTATTTCCCCAAAATATATTGGCTACTTATTGCAGACATGTATTATACTAGGTATGAATATCCTGTTTGGCACAGTCTAATATCCTGAAGGGGTAACTAAATTTAATCATCTTCCTTATAATAAGTGAACAGGTTGAATTTCTGAAAAAATGACAAGTATATGTATTGAAGCAGAGCCTTTTCCTTTCAAAATACAAATTGAAAAAAAATTGCAAATGACTTGTGTCTTCTTAAAACACCCCTTTCTCTTTCTTTTAGATAGTATGTTAAGACAGAAATCACAAAGAATTGTTCCTCCTAAAACCCCACTGAACAGAGCCACGTAATAACCTTTTCCATGGATTTTGAGCTCTGCAGAATCTTCCTTTCATGGATGAAGAGTTACTTTTCTTCCTATAATGTACTTAAACACACAGAAGCTGTCACAGATACGAACAACAAAAATATACACTTTAGGGATGCTATAAGTAATGGAGTGTGGTTCTAAAGAATGCCTCGTGACAGAAAAGGTTTTAGATCAGACTCCAAATACTTTTATAGAGCAAAATATATTAAAGGATGAACAAACCCACCTAACGGACATGCATACATACATTTCATACTGTAAACCTCTTTTTGCAAATGTATATACTATTACATGACAGTATTTAAAACCAGTATAATTATATGAGATGACTGAATGATGTATATATGGTTTTTCTGTATGCAAGGACAGATGCAGCATTTTTGTCACTGAAAGAAAAGATAAATACATATCCAGAAAATGTAGGTATTGATGAGTGCACAAGAAAGGTATTTGCTAACATTTATTCAATTTTCTAAATTATGAACTGTTATACTTTTCTTGTTCTCTCCCTTTATAGGGAACACAGAAAACTGCAGCGTCTAGACAGACAGAGGGATAATAAGAATGGGATGTCAATAACATGTTAATAAGATGTGTATAGATACATTCATATAACCATCCTTTGTACTGTCAAGTTATATTATGAGGGATTGGGCCATGTGACATCTTTGACAGTTCCCAGGATCCCAGCTGACAAATAGATGTTTACAACATCTGAAGCCTTTCCCACATTTTAGCCCACAATTCTTACTAGACAGACTGCAAGATCCACTTCCTGTCTCCTAAAGTCTCAGGTCAAGGAATATAAATTGTATCAAGCAATTCATCTTCTTGTTCGGAGTCATTAAATTTCCCCCCAGAATATCTTTGATTGATATTCTTGGAGGTGAAAGGCTAAAGGGACCATATGGCAACGTGTTGCTTTCCATATGTTATCTGCCCATCCGTGCTTAAGCTGCCATTAGCAACATCTGCACCCAATGGAAATCCAGCTGCAGCAGAAAACTATTGTCAGAACTGAAATAAAGAGGAGAGAGGCAGGGAGGTGGCTTTGCAATGACGGATGTGGCTTTGAGATGTGTATGCAACGTATGCAGAGAGGTGACTTGAAAGAAGTGTCTTATGCTAACTGAAAATGCAAAAATGGTTTTATTTAAAAGTTGGGTAAGCAAATTGATATTTTATGTTTGCAGCAAGAACATCAGCTTTCCCACTACCAGCCAGTATGAGAAGCAAAAAAGTATGTGCATCATGGGAAGAGGGACACCACAAACATTTCCCATGGTCGGATTCACTATGAATCATATGGTGGAAAACCGCAAAAGGTGCAGCTGAACCAGGTTCTGCAAAAAGAAGTTCCCACAATAAATAAACTGTGGAACAAGAAAAAGTTGGAAGTAACTTCTCATATAGAAAAAGAGTGGAAATGTGCAGAAAGAGACATTATTTCCCATCTTATTGTCAGTTTTGTTTCATTTTGAAAAATACAATTTTATTTTATGATTTATGGTGATGATTATAATGATTTAGGGCCTCTTAACCTGATGTGGAAGCAGCAGATCCCACCTAAATGATGGGATGCCTTTGCACTGTTACTAAAATCCCTCTTCCACCTTCTCAGGGCTAAAAGCGTGTGTGTGTCCGTCCGTGTCTGTGTATACACAATAGAGTCTCAGTTAAGCAGAACCTATGGGGACTAGTAGGGGCCAGATAAAAGTAGTTTCTGGTTGCTTGTTATTATTAAAAATAGGCCTAACTAATACTATACCAGAATAAACTTTGTTTTGACATGATATTAATACTGAAACACTGTAATGAAAAGCAAATTAGCAGAGATAAAGACGAACTTCACAGAATGAAACCCAGTTTTACTGTATTACTAGCCGTTCCCTGCTACGTGTTGCTGTGGCCCAGTATGTGTATATGTGTTTTGTGTGTATATATATTTGTGTATATGTGTGTTTGCGTATATATGTGTGATTTTGCGCATGCGTTGTAATGTAAATTTTGTTTTTTGACTTTTTAAGTCTCTTCTGCTGTGTTTCTCAGTGCTTTTATGAGTGATGGTCACTCATTAGCCTGATAGATGTATTGTGTCCAAATCTGGTGTCAATTCGTCAAGTGGTTTTTGAGTTATGTTAATCCCACAAACAAACATTACATTTTTATTTATATAGATAAATCAATGATTTTATATATTAATTCTTATATCAAGTATTGGGTTTTTTTGTTGGTTGCTTAATAATTCCAGTTGCTTGAGTTCCAATTAACCAAGAGTCTACTGTATGTATGTATGTATGTGTGTATATAGATAGAAATGTAGATGAATGTGTGTGTATATGTGTACATGTATATATAGTGTGTCTATGTGTGTGTGTAGTGTGTCTATGTGTGTATAATATGTGTGTGTATGTGTATATATTTGTGTCTGTGTGTGTGCATATAGTGTGTCCATGTGTGTGTATTATATATGTGTGTATATATTTGTGTATATATTGTGGGCCTATGTGTGTGTATAATATATATGTGTGTACATATTTGTGTATATAGTGTGTCTAGATATTTATTTGCAGTATTTGTATAACGCCCTTCTCAACCCTGAAGGGAATTCAGGGTGGTTCACAGTGTGTATAGTGTGTCTATGTGAGTGTCTATGTGTGTGTATAATATCTATGTGTATGTGTGTATATTTTTGCATATATATAGTGTCTATATGTGTGTATATTGTGTCTATGTGCATGTAATATATTTGTGTGTATATATATAGTGTCTTTCTCTCTGTGTGTAGTGTGTCTATATGTGTGTATAATATATATGTGCATGTATGTGTATATATAGTGTCTTCGTATGCGTATATGTGTATATATTTAATGTCTAAGTGTATGTGTGTATATATTTGTGTATATATAGTGTCTATATGTGTGTATATGTGTCTATAATATGTGTGTATATATTTGTGTATATATAGTGTGTCGCTGTGTGTATAATATATGTGTATGTGTATATATAGTGTCTGTGTGTATATAGTGTGTCTTTGTATGTGTATAATATATGTGTGTATATATAGAATGTCTGTGTTATGTGTATATATATATGTGTAGTGTGTCGCTGTGTGTATATGTGTATGTGTATATATTTCTGTATATATGGTGTTTGTGTGTATATAGTGTCTATAATATATGTGTGTATATATTTGTGTATATATAGAATGTCTGTTATGTGTGTATATATTTGTGTATAGTGTCTGTGTGTATAATATCTATGTGTCTATATTTGTGTATATATAGTGTCCATGTGTGTGCATAGTGTGTCTATGTGTGTCTATATTTGTGTATATATAGAATGTCTATGTGTATGTATGTATATATAGTCTCTGTGTGTGTGTCTATATGTGTGTGTATACATATGTCTGTGCCTATATATATTTGTGTATATCTAGTGTGTGTGGGCGTGCCTTCCTCCTTGTTCAGGGGGCGGGGGCAAAGAAGGGGAAGAGAGAGAAGCCCCTCCCCTTTCCCCTTCCGTAGGAAAGGGGCTCGGACCTGGCCGAAGAAGAAGTGTCTTCCCCTGGGGATGATGGGCTGGGAGGCTTCTTTCTTCCTTTCTTTCAGGGAGGGAATAGGGAGGAAGGGAGGGAAGGCCCAGCCCTGCCCAGCCCTCTGGCTCTACCTCTTCCTGGGCTTTGTCCGCCTGCTTCGCTTTCTCGCCTTCGCTACGCTCCTGCCGGAAGGTTGGGCTTGTAAGTTCGACCCAGGGGAGGCTTGTATCTCCTCCCTCCTTCCCCCACACCCATTTAGACATGCATACATACGTGTCCATCCCTTCACACGTTCAGGAGCCTTCCGCGGGAGCCGCCGCCAGCTCGCCCGCCAAGAGCGTCAGCTTCCCCCGTCAGCGAAACCGCGCTCCGTGACGGCAGCGCCCGGCGGTATAAATAGCACCAGAAGGCAAAGAGGGAGGGAAGAGGCGGCGGCGAGTTTCCATTGACGCCGCCAGGAAAGGAAACAATGGCTTTAGGGCAGGACAGAGGGAAGCGGAGGGACACGGACACATACACAGAAAGAGTGAGACCCGGGCGCGCGCAGGCTCGCGCGCTCCAAAGAGCATTTAGTAGCGCGAGCCGGAGGGGGTGTGCGCGCGCGCCAGCCGCTTGAGAATTGGCGCTGCAAGGTTTCACCCCGGTCTCCCTCCCTCCCTCCCTCTCCCTCCTTCTCTCTCTCTGTGCATCCACACTGTATAGACTTAATGCAGTCTGGCAGCACTTTCATTTTCACCATGGCTCCATGCTGTGGAAGCCTGGGAATTCAAAAACTTCAGCTACTGCAAGATCTTCAGCCTTCTCTGCCAAAGAGTGCCAGTGCCTCTCCAAACTACAGCTTTCCAGCATGCCATAAGCATCAAAGTGGGGTCAACATCTTCAGTGTAGATCAGGAGTAGGGAACCTATGGCTCGGGAGCCAGATGTGGCTCTTTTCATGATTGCATCTGGCTCTCCCTCTTCCTTCCTTTCTCCCCCTTCACCCTTTCCTTCTCCTTCTCTCCTCCCATTTCCCTCCCTCGCTCCCCTTCTTTCCTCCATCTTCCCCTTTCCTTCCTCTTCCTTCCTTCCTCCCCTTCACCCTTTCCTTCTCCTCCTCTCCTTCCTTTCTTTCTCCCCTTCACCCTTTCCTTCTCTCCTTCCTTTTCCCTCCCTCTCCCCCTTCCTTCTTTCCTCCATTCTCCCTCTCTTCCTTCCTTCCAATTCTATTCTTTTTCCACAAGTCTTCCTTTCTTTCTCCTTTCTTTTCACTTCCCCCTCTCTCCCCTTCTTTCTTTTCTTCTTTCCCTTCATTATTCTACT
Source organism: Anolis apletophallus (assembly GCA_030556195.1). NCBI lineage: Eukaryota > Metazoa > Chordata > Lepidosauria > Squamata > Anolidae > Anolis > Anolis apletophallus. The sequence goes on from JARBWK010000002.1 coordinate 146,076,831, forward strand.
TTTTCCTCACTCCCTTTCCTTTTCCCTACCCTTTCCTTTTCTCCCTTCCCATTTCCTTCTTTCTTTTCTCCTCCTTGTCTCTCTCCTGCTTTTCTTTTCTTCCTTTTCCATAGCTCGTTCTTCTTTTCTTTTTTCCTCTACCCCTCTCTCCTTTATTTCTTCTGTCTTTTTCTTTTTCCCTTCCTTCTATCTTCTCTTCCTTCCCAGAGTCCTGAGCATGCCTTTTGCAGAGACAGATCTGAAATGTCCTGTCATGCGTATATACTCACATTGATTTAAATTTGGTTTTAAAATATATATATTATATGGCTCTCACTTAAATAAATTTCCAAATATTTTGCTTTTATGGCTCTCTGAGTCAAAAAGGTTCCTGACCCCTGGTGTAGATTATATGGAATCTTTGATTTGAGCAACGTTTTAACTTCTGTATTGTACGCTTTATATGTTGTAAGCCGCCTTGAGTCCGCTTAGGGAGAAAGGCGAGGTACAGGTACCTTAAATAAATAAATAATGAATAGATGCGCCTTCATGGGCCCCCTGGTGGGGTGGGATATAGGAACAGAAAAGAGCTTTGGGATGCCTTTAGCTAGATTCTTTGCTTATCCTTGAGTCACTTCAAATGGATATATTTTCATTACCTATTCTTACACTCTGCATTAATTTACAGTATTTATATTCTGCCCTTCTGACCCCGAAAGGGACTCAGAGCAGATCATAGAACACATATAAAGCAAACATTCAATGCTGTTATAGACTGACAAGACAGACTTGTGTGTGTGTGTGTGTGTGTGTGTGTATATATATATATATACACACACACACACGTTCCCATCTTCAGCATCTTGGAAGCAATGCTTGGTTCTGGCCACAGGGGTGGGGTGTCACTTCACTTTCCTTGCCAAAGAGCTTTGTTCGTAAGCTTCTTGATCAAATCGCCGGGATTTTTCTGGCATTTCCTTATGGGTGTCTTAAATACCTTGCTACTTAAGCAGTACCTATTTATCTACTCACATTGCTGTTTTCAAAACTGCTAGGTAGGCTGAAGCTGGACTAAAGGCCAGGAGCTCACCCTGACCCAGGCTTCAAACTGTTAACCTTTCAACCAGATTTATTGCATCTGGTGGTTAACCTGCTGTGCTAAAGCCTGGCCCTGCATTATCAATATTATCTGACACTGTGCCCATTTGTTTTACCATGTTGTTACCATGACGGTGATCCTTAATGTAAAAAGACAAGCAAACATCTAGAGCTCTGTGTAAGAATTAATTCTGGATAAGAATAGGGGGGCCCATATAATTTGAAACAATCTACAGCAGAGAAAGTGAAGGGGAGTAGGACTATCTCCAGATCTCCTGAGAGATCTGCTCCATTAATGGTGACCTCCATCAGTGATCACCTGGTAACACAACAAAGGACTTTCCTACTTTGTGACATATATTTTTGTGTACCTATTTAACCTAACAGATTACTGATCCAGTCCAGTTTTCCAGTATTGATCATCACCTATCCAGGAAGAACTGGCCTATCTGCCATCCATTCCAGTTCACTCATATATCTCCCTTCCAACATGATACAAAATGCCAGGAGCTGTATAGGTCAACCCAGCTCATATGGTTTAAGTATCTTGGATGCCTGGGTATAATGAAACACTATATTCAAGCACTGTGAGTAATGCAGTCATGTTTCAGCAGCAAATGTTGCCACCAGCAGGAGATTCTGGTGGCAATACAGATTTCAAGAATGTATTCAGAAGCACAATTAAGCAAGAACTTCATTTCACATCTGTTATACTTGGTTAAATGAGTTCTGGCTATTCAATATGAAAAAACAGATGAATGATGATATGAAAATTGATTCCTATTTAATATTGTTAGTGAAAACAAACATATTGCTCTTCAGACCAAAGAACATTAATAAATGAAAAAAGTATGACACTAAATCAAAGCTGCTTGTTATATTCGTCAGATAATTCAATAGAAGAGCCAACAAAATTAGACTATTGATACAATAAGCAAATGGGAATGCATTAGTCTCCTTATCACCAAATTTCAATACTCAAGATCATTAGAAAGCAAAATCAAATCTGTTGTTATTTGTAAAGTGTAATTATAATTCACCCATATTATTCAAACTAGGACAATATTATTCCTAATTAGGTTTCTATTAACATATTGGAAGTTAAATTCAAACATACTTGCTTTTCAAATTACATAAATTTAGACAAGAAACAGTATTAGTTCCAAAAAATATTCATGTTTTGCCAGCTGATTCAAATCACAATTCACTGGTTGCTCTATCATATACATATTATCATTTACAACATATTCCAGAAGACATAATTCCCTTATTGACAGAAGAAACAGCACTCTATTCTCAGTTAACCCAGGAAGCCAATGCAGGTAAAGGACCATGGCAGCGTTTCAAATGAAATACACCCATTACTTGGTGCTGTTTGCTATGTCTATCTTGGTGGATAGAGTGGGTGGTCGATCTGGGATGTTACCTTGGCCAGCTTTGTGAGCCTCTGCTTCATTTGAGGTTGTGTGCTTTCTTTCTGGTCTCTCATGCAGCTCTCTCTTTTTATTTATTCATTTATTTCTTCAATTTTATATTCCGCTCCTCCCTGCAGGCTCGGGGCGGGTCACAGTTGCAAGCATATAATAAAACATACAGTAAAAACACATAGTAAAAACACGGTACGTGACCAGGTGGAACAGGTCTACAATTCTATAACTGAGGCAGGACGAGCCAATCACATTTGGGTTTAGCCAAACGCTAGCCTGAAAAAAGCCGTCTTACATTCCCTTCGAAAGGGAAGGAGTTCAGGGATCGCTCGAATGTGCTCCGGGAGCGAATTCCAGAGTACTGGGGCCGCAGCAGAGAAAGCTCTCTGTCTAGTGCTGGACAGATGACAGGAGCGGGACGATGGCACAACCAACAAATTTTGCTCTTCCGAGCGCAGTGATCTCGGGGGAACATACGGGGTAAGGCGGTCCCTCAGGTACACAGGCCCCAAACCGTACAAGGCCTTAAAGGTTAAAACCAGCACCTTGAAGGCAATCCGGTACTCGATGGGAAGCCAGTGCAGTTGCCGGAGGATGGGAGTGATGTGCTCCCTCACTGGTGCTCCCACCAGCAAGCGAGCCGCGGCATTCTGCACTAGCTTGAGTTTCCGGATTGTCGACAAGGGAAGGCCAACGTAGAGGGCGTTACAGTAGTCCAGTCTCGAGATGACCATCGCTTGGATCACCGTGGCCAGGTCATCCCTGGACAGGTAGGGGGCCAGTCGCCTAGCCTGTCGTAGGTGGAAAAACGACGTCCTGCTGACCATGGAGACCTGGGCCTCCATGGTCAGCAGGGAATCCAGTTTAACACCTAAGCTCTTAACCAAGGGTGACGGGCTAAGTTGCTCGCCATCCAGGGTAGGCAACCGGCACTCATCCAGCCCAGGGCGACCAGGCCACAAGATCTCCGTCTTCGACGGGTTCACCTTCAGCCGGCTGGCACGCAGCCATCCAGTCACGGCTTCAAGGCATAGATGGAAAGAATCGGGTACGGTATCCGGCCTGCCGTCCATTCTCAGCAGAAGCTGGGTGTCATCCGCGTACTGATAACACTCCAGACCAAAGTTGCGGGCCAGCTGCGCCAGGGGGCGCATGTAGATGTTGAATAATAAGGGCGAGAGGATGGCCCCCTTGGGGACCCCACAACTTAATGGGAGCTTCCCGGAGACCTCATCTCCCCTCTCCACATGCTGTCCCCGATCCTGAAGAAAGGAGGCCACCCATTTAAGGGCAGTCCCCCTGACTCCAGTCACGGCTAGGCGGTGGGCTAACAGTGCATGATCTACGGTATCAAACGCTGCTGTCAGATCTAACAAGACAAGCAGGGCTGATCCGCCCTGGTCCAGCTGGCGGCGAAGTTGGTCTGTAATGGCGACAAGCACAGTCTCCGTCCCATGCCCAATACGGAAGCCGGACTGGAAGGGATCGAGTCCAGCTGTGTCTTCTAAGAACCGCTGCAGCTGATCCGCTGCTGCCCTCTCAATTACCTTGCCTAAAAAAGGCAAATTAGACACAGGTCAGTAATTGGAGGGAACCGAAAGGTCTAAATTCGGCTTCTTCAGCAGCGGTCTTACCATTGCCTCTTTCAAACCCCCTGGGAACACTCCTTGCTCAAGGGAGCTGTTGATAATCTTTCCCAGGGGGTCTCGTAGCCCCTCCCGACAAGATCTAACGAGCCAGGAGGGGCACGGATCAAGGGAGCAGGTAGTTGGTCTAGCTGCAGTCAGTAACTTATCGACAGCTGCTGTGTCCAGCAGTTGGAATCGGGTGAAGGTGGGCCCGCCGAGTGGCGGCGGGGTCTCGAGCTCACATACTGTATCAAGAGTGGCTGGGATATCCCGGCGGAGAGTCGAGATCTTGTCGGCAAAGTAATTCTGAAATGCCTCAGCTGTGGGCGCCAAACCCCTATCATTTGGGACAGTCGTAATTGTTGTCAATGACCGAATTATTCTAGAGAGTTGAGCTGGGCGTGAATTAGCCGACTCTATCAAGGAGGAATAGTAAATCTTTTTGGCCTCCTTGATAGTACTATGCATTAGTACTTGGCTGCATATGCATGATCAAGGATTTACTGTGTATATATATATACAGTGTATATATATATATATATATATATATATATAGAGAGAGAGAGAGAGAGAGAGAGAGAGAGAGAGAGAGAGAGAGAGAGAGAGGCTGTGATGACAGTATGCTTGACCTGTGGCTCCCAAGAAGAAGGTTGTTGTTGGATTTTTTTGTGGGATCTCTGTTCCCCTGATTTTTTTTTCGCGACAGGAGTGACTTGAGAAACTGCAAGTTGCTTAAGGTGTGAGGAAAATAAGCTGTCTGCAGGGACGTTGCCCAGGGGACGCCTGGATGTTTTGATGTTTTACCATCCTGTGGGAGGGTTTGCTCATGTCCCCTCATGGGAAACTAGAGCTGACAGACAGGAGATCACCTCGCTTCCCGGATTCAAACAACCAATTTGTCGGTCAGCAGTCCTGCCGGCATAAGGGTTTAACCCATTGTGCCACTGGGTCTCCTGTTTTCCTGATAACTGGGTGTCTGGGTGTGACAGAATCATTTCAAACCACATAATTATAATGATATACTTTAACTGCCATGGAAGCTTCCTGTAGATTCCCAGTGTTTGTAGTTTGGTGAGGCACTAGATCTCTCTGGCTAATGATTCTCAATGCCCTTTCCTAAATGACACTCCTCAGGATTCCACAGGATATTGCCATGGCAGCTGAGGTGGGATCACAGTGCCTTCATTGTGTAGTGTGAAAGGGCCCAGTGCTTTTTCCAGAATCAGATCTTTGTGTAGTTGGAGTTTAGTTGCTGCAGGTTGGCTGCCTGGGGCTGTAAGCACTGTGTTGTGCAAGGACTTAGCTCAACATTGTGATTGGCTGAGAGGCACAGGGATTCTTCAACATCTTGAGAGCAGTTTTCTCCTGCAGGTAATCTTTTCGTTTCCTATAAGGCCATCATTTTTTCAATGTTCAGAAGGACATTTGTTTGCCATAGTACGTATAAGGGTGTATCAGAACCAAATCACCTTCTCATTTTGCCTTTCTTCCAGAAAAATAAAGACAAAACAATAGCAAATACAAACCAACAAGGTTAAACAGCAATCGAAAACAGCAAAAAAATTGCTGAACGTGGCACATAAAACATAATACAGTCACAACAAAAAGTTATTGGAATTGTCTAATAACAGCAAAATAACAACAAGAACAATTGAGACACTTCAGCAAAATAGAATAGAAAGCCCAATTGGAGTAATCCTGAAAGTCTGTGTTTAACAGCAGGGTAATCCACTGATGATGGAACAAACGTTTAGTTCTACAATTTGTCAACCCAGCACTTAAGCCCATCTGCTTGTTCTCACCTACCAGACTCAGTCCATGGGGGATATGGAGTAGGACATTAATCAGAACTACAAGGAAGTAAATATTTTCAAATCCTTAAGGAACCCAACAAATGAAGCTTGAAGTCTTACTAGCAGTGAAGATGAATACATTGAGGCTTTGCTTGATGTTAAACTACAGGACCTTTTGCAGTCTCTACCACTGAGGGTGTGGCCTTCAAGAATAGCTGTGCTTAGCCACACCCACCTCATCCCTCTTTGCATCGCCAGGGAAGGGAAACCGTGAGATTTTAAAACTGCTTAGGCTTTACCAAAGTTGCTTAATGGTTCTGAAAATCAAAATAACTATGGGAGACATCCGAACATTACAGAATAATTCCAAACAATGGAATTATTCAATTCAGATTTGCCCCTCCCACTTTTCCTGCATGGTTCGAAATTGGTTCAAAAGTCCAAATTCGGTAGGTTTTTTCGAATTTTAGGTTTTTCTGAACCGAACCTAAACAAGCTTAGATTCTATATCATCCCATCTTCAATAACTATCATCAAATATAGTACATCTTATTTTGCCAACCCTAATTAGTATTTAGTTGGGAAACTACCAGGGAATCTTCAGGTACAGAAAATAATCTCTGCCCAAAATTCTGCAAAGCTGCTTACAAAGTTGATAATGCCAATTTGAAGGACTGATAGCTCACAGTTTAAATCAGCTTTTTGTGTTTTACTTCTAAATGCCAATCCACCAATACTGAGTAGATAAATTAGTGAGATGAGTTGAGTGCTGGCCACAGACTTTGGGACACCATGGTTCAAATCCCCTTTCACCCATGGAAACCCACTGGGGCAAGATGCACTCTTTTAGCATCAGAAGATGGCAAATCTTACCAAGAACACTGTGATGTCACCATTAGGCTTGTTTGATTAAAAAAAAGTTCAAAACTTGTTTTGGATGTAGGGGGCGCTGGTGGTTCAGATCTAAAGTCAATTCCGATTTTCACAGAAAAAAAGTTCAAAACTTTTCAAAATTTCCTTGACTTCCGGATCCTTTGTTAATGGTTTCAAAGTGTTATTTCCGGTTTCATTGGGTGGTCTTTACTTTGAAAGTAGTTGTTTTACTCCAGAAAGTGGGGGGAAAGCAAAGGGAAGAAATCCATCCACCCTGGTTAAAACCACTGGGAAAGGAAAGGAATCCATCCACACTGGTTTAAACTGATGCGGATCCATCCCATCCACACTGGTTTAAACTGACGCAGGGGAGAAAGGAAAGGAATCCATCCACATTGGTTTAAACTGACATTTTTCCTGCTGTCTTTCTTGTTTCTCTTTTCCTCTTTCTTTATCTCTCTTCCTTTCCCCTTTCCTTTTCCCCCTCCAAATCCTAGCTGATTCAGCAAAACAGGAAGGGGGCATTTTACTAGGTTCCTCGGGTATGTTCACTTGCAAAGCGGTGGTGTGGCACCTTTTCCACCCAAGCTGCCTAGTCCCTTCGTGTTCGTGTCCCCTGTTGCCGAAACCCCAGCCCTCTCGAGATGGTTTCCCCTCATTGGCTGGAGGCAAGCTTCCCAGCATGCAAGCTGCTGCTTGCCTCCAAACGCTGGGTCTTTTCTGAATCACTTCCTGAGTTGGAACAAAGATAGCGGCAGTGGCTTCAAAAGAGCAAAGATGCTTCCAGGTTCCAAAATTGCTTCAAAATTGCTTCAAAAAGGAATTTGATCCAAATTTAATCCGAATTCCGACTGGACCTAACCATGCCTAGTCACCATCAACCCTATGATAGATTTGACTTAGGGACCCTATAAGTCAGAAATGACTTGAAGACACAAAAAATTATCAACACAGCATAATAGAATTAACTAAACATTGGTATACTTAATATAGATTAATTTTGTACTCATTGCAAAGGATTTTTTCCCCTTTCAAAAATGTGCAGTGTGCCTTTAACATATTTCTTGTGTGGTTTATGCTTTTTTGTAGATATATAATTTAAGATCATCAATAAAATGTGTGTATGGGTTTAAAAAATGATACCCCCACATTGTAAATAATTGTATATTTTTCCATGGATTTCTGTAAAGTGTACTGCAGAGTGTTGTAATTAGGTATTCTCCAATCAAATATGAAATGTCCTGTTTAATGATCTATCATAATTGGAATGCTGTGCTGATTTCAAAGTAAGCTCCTGTTTTTTTGCCTTAGCATGTGGGATTATAAATTAAAGGCCTGTAAAAAAGCAGTATCATTTAACTGTCTGGAAACTTCTGCTTTATAATCTGTGTAAATCTGTGTAACTATCCCTGCCTCTTTATATGTGACTTTTACAGCAACATTTCTATCCACAGCAAAGCCTTCAGTGGTAGAGATTTAACAAAAAATGTAGACGAATAATTAAGGGTTCTCTTCACCAAGCTTTTTAAGCAGTTTGGGTGGATCAGAGGAATGTTGTCTCTGATTACCAGCCATTCCAAAATTAATGGACTTTATTGCATGAAGCCGCTATTCCATAGAAGTCATGTGAGCAGTGATAGTGAATACATACTGGCACGAACACCCTTGTTATTGTTTTTCTTTCCTTCAGTGCAATTGCACCAATCAACAGTTTATGATCCCAAGGTTGTACTTCCACATACTGTCATAATCTTGTGGCCTGGTTACTAACTGGGGCAGGTTATAGGGAGCATACTATGCCCCTATTAAAATAGTGCCACTGGTTACTGACAAGTTTCTGGGCCCAATTCAAAGTGCAGGTTATTACCTATAAAGCCCTATACGCTTTGGGTCCAACTTATCCTCGAGACCGCAATTCCTTTAAGAGCTGCCGGGGAGGCCCTCCTCTTGGTCCCACCTCCGTCTCAAGTGTGGTTGGGGACAAGAGAGAGGGCCTTTTTGGTAGTGGCCCCCCAGCTTTGGAATGCCCTCCTGAAGGAGATCAGATTATCCCCATCTCTTCAAGCTTTCTAGACATAGCTAACAACATGGTTTTTTGAACAAGCCTTTGGGCCATGATTAGCACATTAAAGGGTTAAACCCTTGTGCCAGCAGGACTGAAGACTGACAGGTCAGAGGTTCAAATCCGGGGAGAGCATGGATGAGCTCCCTCTTCAGCTACAGCTCCCCATGTGGGGACATGAGAGAAGCCTCCCACAACGATGGTAAAACATCGAAATATCCGGCCTCCCCGGGGCAACATCCTTGCAGACGGCCAATTCTCTCAAACCAGAAGCGACTTGCAGTTTCTCAAGTTGCTTCTGACATGAAAAAAGCACATTACTCACTAAACCTGAGGCCTTAGTGATTGATTCTGTTAGCACTTCATGGACTAAGACAGTTAACAACCTGTTATACCCGCAGCTTTGCTGCATTGTTGGATTTTAAGTGGTAGAGTTGTGTGTAATTTTATGCAATTAATGTTTTGTGAACTTATTTTGTTATTGTTTTATTTGTTATGTATCTTGTTGTATCTTGCGTGTTCTGCAGTACTGTGTACTTTTTGTGAGCTGCTCAGAGTCCCTTCGGGGAGATGGTGGCAAAGTACAAATAACGATTATTATTATTCCTACATTTCTGCTGCTCTGTACTGGATGATGAGGATAATGATGATTACTATATTTCGCAGTTCCAGCAGTGGTTAATAAAACACCTGCACAATTACTGTAAAGCAAAAAACAACAACAAAAACCAACCCCACAGAGTGGGGATGCAGCCACAAGAGAAGCTGAAACTTCCTGCAAAATCAAATTTCTGTATTCATCCTTCTCTTCGGTTCCCTCAACCCTGGCAGAGTGAGGCGACCACTTCAAGTTGCACATTTTATGCGTAATGAAAGGCAGCAAATGGTTTTTCATTTCATTTATAATTAATTTATTGATGATTAATTAAATGTATAATAGTGGTTTTACTTGCAGGAATGAAGAGAGATAATCAAGGGATGGTCTACATCAGCTGTCAAAAATAACTAGCCTTGGCCTCTGCTACTATATACATGATGGCTGGGTACCCTCTCTATTTGCTGCATGGCCTCAGCTAGCAAAATGCCTTGGAACCACTCCTGTCTATACTCTGCCTTTTTGGCAGAGTGGCTGTAGGCATGAAGTGGGCAACTGATAACTGCAAGCCACTGTAATAACTTTGTTTAAAAAGGGGTATTAATCTACCATATAAAAAAGAATGTGTATTTTGTTAGATTTAGTTTTGCTCCCTTTTAAACCATGTACCAGCTGAGTAATTTATTCTTGTGTCCCTTCAAGTCACTTCCAACTCACGCTGACTCTAAGACATACTAAACACAAGGGTTTCTTGGGAAGAATTGTTCAGATGAGGTTGCTTTTGCCTTCTTCTGAGACTGAGAGAATGTGACTTGTCCAAAGTCACCTTGTGACTGAGAAGGGATTTGAGCCCTGGTCTCCAGAGTTCTAGCCCAGTGTTCAAAACACTACATTGCGGTGGCTCCTAAACTGAGTAATAGGAAAATGAACTAAATACATAAACAGATTCCAAACCTATCTAATCACAGTGCCTGAGAAATACAGATCTTACACGTTTCCTGTTTGCTTCCTCCCAGGTTCCAGGCAGGGGGTTATTTGCAGAGTTTTATTGTCAAGCTTTTCTCCCATAGATCTAGTATTATACCCTGGATATTTCTCTGATTTTGACTTCTTTCTTTCATTACTTTCTTTTTACCTACATATCCCTATGCTCTGCTTTGTCAATACTCCTTCAGTTATAATCCAAACAAAACAGAGATGCTCCTGGTCAGTTTTTTTTGGGGGGGGGGGCAGATCAGGATATGGGGTTCCAGCCTGTGTTGGATGGGGTCACACTCTCCATGAAGACACAGATTCACAGTTTCGGGGTGATCTTGGACTCTTCACTGACCCTGGAAATGTCAGTGCCCCAGTAATACCCTTACCTTGAGACGCCTGATCTGCCCATGGTAGTCCATGTCTTACTCACATTCCATTTGGACTACTGCAATGCTCTCTACGTGGGACTGCTTTTGAAGATAGTTCAGAAGCTGCACATGGTCCAAAGAACGGCAGTCAGGTTACTAACTGGAGCGCCGTACAGGGAGAGAACCACTCCCATGTTGTGGCAGCTCCACTGGCTGCCCATCTGCTTCTGAGCCAAATACAAAGTACTGATTATTACCCATAAAGCCCTACACAGTTCAGGCCCAGACAATTTGAAAAATTGCATCTCTGTATACAAACCAGCTCGAGCACTGCTGTCAACGGGGGAGGCCTCATCGATCCCACCCCTGTCTCAAGCATGGTTGATGGGAATGAGAGAAGGGGCCTTATTTGTGATGCCCCCCGGAACTCCCCAATAAAATTAAATTGGGCCCCACCCTCCTCTCCTTTAAAAAGCTTTTAAAAAACTCATTTATGCACCTTAACATATGGAGAGGAGGAAGACTAGTACTTACCCAGATATTGGACACCTACTTCAGCCTGTGGAAATTGTGTGTGTTGGGTTATATTATGTTTATTTCAGTTGAGTTATGTATTATTTTATTTAGTTTTATAAGTTTATTTTGAGATGGTTTTATCCACTGTTTTGATTTGATTTATCACAGTTTTCAGTACTGAATGTTTTCCATTCTGTTACTTTTGTTGGAAACTGCCCCATCCCCTTGGAGAAATAGGGCAGGTTACAAACAAACAAGCAAACAAATAAATATTTTACTATTATAGTTCTACTTCCAAACTTCAGCTCTGCTTCTTGTTCCACCTTTGTGCAGCTTCCACATTCACCTCCTCTTCCTAGTACTGGTTCACTTATACACACAATTTAGATTTCTGATTCTATTCTCTGCAACCTGCTTGCATTTTACAAGAAATTAAACTTTACCGACTGACCATAAACCCATGTATAAAACTATAAAATAATGCTAAGCACTATTAAATCCATACATAGCAACATAAGTTAAGATAAAACACAGTTCCTTCACAGAGTGCAATCCTCATAACCAGAACCAGTGTCCATGAAGCCACTGCAGCTGGCTGTGGGTTGAGGGTACTGTAAAATCCCCATATCCGCCAACTGTGGTTACCTGAAACTGTTGATATGACCGAAAATCATTAAATAATTAATGGCTTGTGGTCTGGAATAAGATTATGTTGAAGGACTGATAGAATCCTGGAAATTTGCTAGGTTTTCTGGCACAACTCTATGGTAACTTCTGGGGAAACATATCAAGCAAATTACTAAAGACCATTTCCCCCTGGGTACAGAGAAATGGGACCACAGATATGGATTCTGCAGTTATGGTGGTCTTAATGTATATGTAAGACAAGGATGCACTGCTCCTCAAAGCAGCAAAGTCGCTTCACCTGGAAACTAATGGTATTCCTGTTAGTTTGTGTGTGTGTGTGTGTGTGTGTATTCTTTAGTGTTCTCCTTATTAAAACTGAGAGCTCTGTTTCTAGAATTGTATTTAGGAAAAGGGACTAGAGCCATGCGCTTAACTGCAGGATTTCTCCCTATGAAGTGTCAGGAGCCAGTATAAGATTTGTGTTCACTCAAACTTTTGCTTTCTTTCCTCGTGAAATGGTAGCTGGCACTGCCCCTCAGAAATAGCATTGAATAACACTGTATTACAGCTCTCTAAGCAGAGAAATGTAGGCCCTTCACCAAACCGAAAGGATTGTATAGGCGATAACTGTAGTATAGCCATAGTTCAGGATGGCCCTGTGTGATCCTTGTGAGAATTGTTTTGAGATTTATGTTGGGTATAGATGGACTAATGCTGTGGGGTCTGAATTATACCTGCTGTCATAAACCACCACCTCCCTTCTTAAAATGTGTGCACTGGGCCCCACAAGTTAGTTTACTTATTGAATGTGCATACATCCCAGAGTTTTAGGATGTGCCTCCAGGATCAAAGACTCATATAATTTTTCTAATGTGCTAATCAAACTTCCAGGATAGTAAGCTATGCACAAACCCTCTTTGATAGGAATCTGTCAAGGAGTGCCTTAGATACTATAGGTCTTGGAGATTGCAGTGGGATTCTGGGACTTACTCTAGTTCCACTGACTTTCTCCTTTATACTTCCTTTAAACATCTAGTTAGTACAATGCCGGTTGTGCCAGATTCAGATTCCTATGTGTGCAAATACCCTCCTCTGCCTCTTGGCGGGGTTGGTGCTCCAGAAAAACTGCACTGGAAAGCTGGGTACCAATCCCAGTCTGCCAATGAACTGTCCTGATTTGGTTTCCAACATTCTTGTTAACCAAAGGTTTGAAATTCTTGTTCCAGAGGAAAACCAAATATGTTCTTTGAGTAATATTCCTAGGACACCAGAAATGAGTTCATCACAGGAAAGGAATCACAAAGATAGTTGTGCAATAAAAAGTCATTATTTTGATGTCCACATGGAAACCCAGACATGAATCAAAGAGGCCAGCTCTCTCTTTTGTGGAACTGTATTGAGAAATACTATGAGGTTTGCACTTTGTTGTATCCAGATTCTCCTCGCCCACCCCCCCCCTAAATTGCGCAACAAGACATTTCCTGGAAGACAGTGATGCAGCTAAATGGATTCCAAACAATGATGAAATTGCAGAGGATTTGGGAGGTGTACAGTCCTATTAGGGTGCTACAATACAGAATTAGCATTCTTTTCTTTTTACAGAGCAGATTGAGTCATTTTACATTTTAAAAATAATTTCCAAAGTTATGTATATTATGCAAGATTGAAACCATCTGTGAACTGACCAAAATTAAATGTATTTGTGTGATCATTTCATAAGTGAATTTAGAAGTTCATTGTAAGTCTCCCATGGAAATAGGGAACTTAGAAACCATTTCTTATTTTGAGTTGGTAAATCAAATTTTCTATTTTTACAAATGAATTGTGTTGATGCTGACATGTTCAGTAGACAAATACTGATGTAGATGGGCACCAAGAGTAAAAGGCAGAACAAAAAGCACATGGTGATTGTTTCAGGTAAGCAAACTAATAATCCTTCTTTAAAGCCAGCTAAATTTTGGAATTTAATATGTAAGCATATACATTCATATACGCATCAACATAGAGTTAAACCAAGGTCAGGCCTGTCATTAAGCAACTATGGGCATATGTCTAGGGCAGTGGTTCCCAACCTGTGGGTGGGCCATGAGACCTAAAATAAGGTCCATGAGAGGGAGAGAAGGAAGGAAGGAGATCCTAGCACGTTGCCCTCACTGGCACTTTCTAGGCCTTGGGAGGCTTCCCAGGCGAGGGCAGAGAAGACTCAGTCGGAGGCACCCGTGAGGGGGCAAGAGAGAGAAGGAAAGGGAGAGAAGGAAGGAAAGCCATTGCACTCTCCAGTGTTTTATTGGCCTTGGGAGGCTTCTCAGGCTAGGGCGTTGTTCTCCTCCTCCTCCTCCTCCTTCCCATTAGGGACAGTTTCTTGGGCCTCGCACTCCACTTTTTGTAGTTTTTCCAACCTCAGCCCCCTCCCCTTCTTCTTTTTTACATGCGTATTAACAAAATCCATGGATAATAACACAGCCCAACCAAAACAAATATTGGTGTATTGGTTATTAGGCTTGTTTCTGGGGTTATTTGGGGTGCTGTTTCAGAAATTTGTATCAGCTCTAGATTATTAATATGGTTTTCTGTGGGCGAGCAGATGGTGACTACTGGATGGCATATGTTCTGTATCACAAACTAGAGCTGATGTGGTCTATGTAATGCAATTTTCTGAATCAGCACCCCAAATAACCAAACCAAATCTAAAGTTGACCAAAAACCGATTCATAACCGTTTTGGTACTAATGTTGGAGAGTGGTCCCTGGTCAAAGTGGTCCCTGGTTTTAAAAAAAAGTTGGGAACCACTGATCTAGAAGGAAGCAATCCCACATATCCTCAGTATTGGTTCTGGAAGGCTAAGATACCTTTCAGGGCAGTTTCTTAAAAATACATTCAATTGTTGAGGGAGAAGAACAAGGAGAGTATCCGACTGTACACATTCAGTCCTCCTAGATCCATTGACAGGCTTTCTCAATCAGACCACACAGAGAAGCCATTGAAATACACAAGCATGTGGACAATTTCAACAGAAAGAAAGAAATCATGAAAATGAACAAAATCTAGATAACAGTATTTAAAAACTCTAAAATCGGGACAGTAAATAAAGTGAAACACTAAAAAAAACCACAGGAATTCCAGACAGGAAACAATCAGGTCCAGCTAACACCTTCCAACAAAGAATCCCCCAGGCAGGAAGCAGCCAGGCTTTGAAGCTGCAAGGCTATTCAATGCTAATCAAAGTGACTCATTGCAACATTCACAGTTGCCTTCAACAGACAAGAGTTCTTTCTCCCACCCTGGACATTCCACAGATTTATAAATCACACTTGCATAATTTCTAACAAACCTCACAACCTCTGAGGACGCCTGTCATAGATGTGGGTGAAACATCACATGGCCATATAGCTTAGAAAACTCATAGCAACCTAATAGTAACTTCTCTTTCAAGGGCATAGTAAGGATTACTCAGAGCAAGCATTTATAGTGAGTGCTTTGAAAACCTAAAACGTGGAGCAGAACTGCAAAGAATTATTAATACATAGGATTTATTTTTTAATCTGGGCAGGAAAAGGGTGAAAAATGTTAATTATAACCGTAATACCTTTGTCCGTTAAAAAATGCTGGGCCTCAAAGAAAGTATAATAATTCATTGTAACTGTACTCACCACTGAAGTAGAGACAAGCCCATTTTGATGAGAATGAGTAGACCAGTGTGTGTATATGTATGAGGAGACAATCTGATATTATTTTGTACAAACAATACACTATGTACTCCAACTATATATGTAACTTGAGGGATATAAAACTCTCTAAATCCAAGCCATGGGGCAAAGAGTCATCTAATAAGAATAAATCTTATTGAGGATGATGTTTGTCATATCTAAATCACATAGTGAACAGACATCCTCTTGTGAGATAAGACATTACAACATCAGATTGTACTGCATTATAATGAAGCAGAGGGTGCTTTTTCCAGCGCAGTGTCTCCTTGAAGATGTATTAATTTCCTTTTACAACAAAAGGGCTGTGCTACTTGCTTAAATGAAGTCTGTTCGGGCAGAGTTTTGCTTATGAAGATAACAAGAAATAAAAGAAAACCCATTTGTAGATGTATGATGGGAGCTATAAAGGAAGTCACCCACCTAAATGTCTAGTAATACAAATTGAAGAGTTGTCTGACAAATGTTTTACATTGACAAAATACCTAAACAGGGAGCATTTAAGAAAGAAAAGAAGGGATTTATGTAGATAAGGGGGCGGGGGGGGAGATGTTTAATAGCTATGTCCTGGATATGAAGAATCGTTAGAGTTGAGCAGGGAACCTTAGAGATGATTTCCTTAATAGCTACCCTAGGTGGTTGGTTGTAGATCAAGCAGAGAGGGAACATTATCCCGCAGACAGTATTGAGGTGCTCCAACTTGGGTCCCATCCACACTGGTTACTTAAGTCAATTTCAAATCAGTATTAAAGAAAGTGGTTTCACTGTGCAGATGATTACGTAGATAGGAAATCCTGGAACTATCTTGAGGCTCAGATGGTAATTGCACAAACCACAGAGTCCTGATGTACATTAAGAGTTCACTTTCATGCACTTTTGTGGGAGTTTGTTGTCTGGCCACCACAGTCTGAAACTAGCTTCGAACTGCAGTAAATGGTCAGTGTAGATGGGTCATTGGTCAGTAAGCTGCCCGTGTTAGGTCTCCTTTCCTCAGGCTGCTTGGAGAGGGGCATCTTTGCATTTAAGGGGGATATGTTCACTGAATGATTGGGAGAGCAGTACTTACCATATATACTTGAGTACAAGCAGAGTTTTTCTGCCTTTTTTAAAGGCTGAAAACGCCCCCCCTCGACTTATACTCAAGTCAAAGTTATTATTTTACAGGGTATTATTATTATTATTATTACGTTATTTTACTCTATTATTATTACATTTACATTACTTTATTATTACTATTTGATTATATTTATTATTTTACTCTATTTATTATTGTATAATTACATTTATTATTTTACTTTATTATTACTGTTTTTATTACATTTCCATTATTTTACTCTCTTTATTATTCTTGGAAGGATACATTTACACTGAAGATGATTAGAATAATGGTTTAGTCAGAGTTGGACAGTCTTATCTTAAATTACAGTTTTATGCAAATATTCTAAAACATTTAACCAACTGATGCCTCAATTAATGTAATTTTATTGGTATCTATTTTTATTTTGAAATGTACCAGTAGCTGCTGCATTTCCCACCCTTGGCTTATACTCTAGTCAATACGTTTTCCCAGGTTTTTGTAAAGTTAGGTGCCTCAGTTTATATTTGGGTTGGCTTATACTCGAGTATATAGGGTAATTGTTCTCGTTTTCTAAAGACAAGACAAAACACACTTTAAGGCAAGCGTGGATGCCTCTCATTCTGAGTATTTCAAAAAGGGGGTTTAATCCCAAAGCTATTATTAGTATTAAAGTCCTCCATTAGCACATATGAGGATGTGTAGGCTAGACATACAGTCTGTGACATGGTTTGAATGATGGGTGTATCTCCACCCTTGTGAGGTTACTCTAACTCGGTGATTCTCAACCTGTGGGTCCCCAGCTGTTAGGATTTCTGGTAGTTGAAGGCCAAAACATCTGGGGAACCACAGTTTGAGAACCACTGCTCTAGATGGAACTTCCTGAGTCTCCAGAAAGGTTTTTTCGTTTTGCTTATGTTTTTAGTGAGTGATCAGATCATAGATCTTTCATATCACATTTCATTTTGCTCTCAGCCTTTCTCCCCTCCCCCCCCAAAAAACTAAACACACACAGACAGCTCTCCATAGTGACATACAGATATGTAAAATAATCATCTAATGTAGCCTGAATCAAGAAACATCAGCAATATAGAAAACCAAGATTTGAAGATTATGTTGCTATGTATTTCTGTATAGCCATGCATTGGGCATGTAATACTGCTTTTGCAGTTTGTATTAAACCTTGTTTCTATAAAAATGCACTTGAAGGTATTTAAGGGCATCAGAATGAAATCTCTCTCTGCAACAATAGTGTATTTCTTTTATTCCTTTTTTGCAAATTGTAATAACTATTTCTGATAGCCAGGGACTGGAACTACTGCATAGAATTTTGGGGTTTTTTTTTAGTTCAAAAGTAACTTTTCCAAGATCTGGTGGTGGATACTATGTCGGGTGTCAGGGGGGCTAATGTAAGCCGTACCCGAATGTAAGCCGTACCCTCGCCACGCCACTCAGTCCCGCCTCCTCCTCGGTCCCGCTCCTCCGCCGCCTCCTCCTCCTCCGCTTCCCCCGCCGCCCGTTTGCCTCCGCCGCTGCTGCTTGCCGCCGCCCCCGCCCGCCGCCTCCCCCCGCCGCTTGCCGCTGCCGCCGCCTCCCTCCGCCTCCGGTACCGCCTCCCCCGCCGCCGCCTCCCCCGCCGCCACTTGCCGCTGCCGCAGCCTCCCCCGCCGCCTCCCCCGCCGCCACTTGCCGCTGCCGCCGCCTCCCCCGCCCGCCGCCTCCCGCGCCCACCGCTGCCGCCTCCCTCCGCCTCCGGTGCCGCCTCCCCGCCGCCGCCTCCCTCCGCCTCGGTGCCGCTTGCCTCCGCGCGCTGCCTCCGCCGCCGCTTGCACCGCCTCCATAGCGCTCCCACGCCTGCGCCAGCGGCGGCGTGCTGGCGCATTTGGCCTTCTGCCCATGCGCGAATGTCTGCGCATGGGCAGAAGGCCTGAGCGCGCCCAACGCGGCAAGCGTCAGCCAGCGTCGATCAGCGCAGCCTGCGTCTGGCGCTGACGCGCCAGTACCTTCGCCCATGCGCAGACATTCGCGCATGGGCAGAAGGCCTGCGAGGCGCGCAGCCGCGCCTGGCGAGGCATGGGGCCGCTATGGAGGCGGTGCCAAGCGGCGGCGGAGGCAAGCGGCACCGAGGCGGAGGGAGGCGGCGGCAGCTGCAAGTGGCGGCGGGGGAGCGGCACCGGGAGGCGGAGGGAGGCGGCGGCAGCGGCAAGTGGGCGGCGGGGGGACTGGAGGCGGAGGAGGAGGCAAGCGGCGGGCGGAGGAGGCGGAGGAGGAGGCGGACAGGGAAGGCCCTACTGGGTACGGTAATGTAAGCCGTGCAATCGAAAGTAGAGGGGGATTTGGGCGTTCAAAAGAAAGTAAGACGCTGTCTTACTTTCGGGAAACTACAACAAAGATAGACAGATTGTAACACTCAAGTTAATTTGGTAAACCCTTTGGCTGCAATCAAGAGTGATTTGACCCTTCTCCTGTTATCCTGCTGAGAGAGAGAAAGGAGTGTTGAAAGGCAAAAAAAAGAAAAAGAAATGAAATATGGCAGAAGACCCATTGGCAGATCACTTCCAAGGAATTACATCCTCATACACAGATTTTCCCCAAGGGAATATGGCTGTCAGCTGAAGAACAGTACCCTATCCTGAAGCAGGGGCTGCAAAATAAGGTCTGTACAATTAGACTATCACATACTGCTTTGTTTTGTTATATGCATTGGTATGATATAAATTAGGATTATATTAACTATTTTTTACTAATAGCTATGTATGAAAAAATCATCAAGTGTTCTTCCTAAGTGTGAACCAAACCCTGTTTCTATAAGCCAACGCAAGGAGCTTGTACACTTTTGGGCTATCTACTGATTTTACCCAAGCATACTTTCTCAACTAGAAAGTCTGACTCCAGCAAACTGTTGCTGTGCGTTCCATCTTGATAATTCAAAAGATTAGATAGTAAGCCAATTCTCTCACTCCAACCAAGGAAGTTGTATAGGGTCAAACCTGAGTAGAAGACAGAAATAAATGATCAAGGCTGAATGTAACACTACAGAGCTGCACACAATGACTGCCCATACCTAGCTTTATTTCGGGATTTAAAAACTATTTTAAATACCTCCATTCACCATGACATAACACAAACCACTTCTTTCTAGACCAAACCCCTCTCATCTGATGGTATACTAATAATTCAGGGCAATGATTAAGGCTGCTTCTATACAGCCATTTAATCTGAGTCAAGATATGGATTAAAGAGAAGCGGTTTGCTGTGGAGTGCCTACACAGGCAGCACATGAACCAGTTCCAAGTTGGGATGGTGGCCACAAAGATCTGCTGATTGTGGGTTGACCCAATCCAAGGAATACATTTTTCCCTACCAAATGTGCTGAAAAGAAGCAGCCTATCTGATGAGAATCAGTCCTGGACCAATTCAGAGAAAACAACAAAAGGAAAGTAAGCATTCTCATGAGAACGCTCTGGTTTCCTCTCCGGAGACAAGATGTTTGATTACCTTTCTGCTGAGTTGTGTATCTGGTTTCGTTCTCTGAATGCTTCAGTGTTAGCCCTGTCTTTATAAGCACACAACATTTTGGTCTTGGAGTCCTGCACTGTATCGTATATATACTGATTGGCTTCACTGGATTTTATGGCTTTAGACTCTTCTCTCTTCTTTCTATTCATTCTTGCAAGTGTTATGTGGCATTAGTATCTTTTATAATTTAGTAATAAAATGTTTACTAAATAATATTACTGCTTTTTAAAAATACTAATGGAATTTTTTTGCCTGTGTTCTGCTGCTAAAGTGGACTCATTGACTCAATTACTGAGGGTTACATCGTGACATATGTAAATCCTATTTATTTGATGGATGTTATTCAGTTGGAACTAGGAATTAGATTGTGTCCTTTAATCCAAACATACTATCATTTTTTTAAACATCCTTAAAATTTAGCTTAAATGGTATATTTAGAAAAGAAATATCTGTGAAGATATTCTTCTTGAAAAGAGTGGGCTTTATATTTGTATCATAGGAGCACTCAGGTTCTCTGATAAGAATGATGGGTTAGACTTCAGATATGAGGAGCTGAGGTGAACCACTCTCCTAAGCTGAATTTCTATAGCTTTGCGTGAGAGAAAGAGAGAGAAAAGAGGCAGAGAAGAGTGCGAGAAGGGAGGCAATGAGATGAAGGACAGAGGAAAATGGTAAGAAATCTGACACATGGTCTAGAAAGAAACCAAGGGGCATGGGAGAAAGAATTTCAGGAAACAGTGATATTAGAAAATATTAGAAAATAGGATAAATGAAGTAATTGGCAGGAGGTCAAAGAAGGGGAGGATGACTTGTAAGTAAAGGCAAAAAGGAAAGAAGTCCAGTTCTACTAGAAATATGGAACAAAGCTGTTGCTTCCTTGCTGATGCACAGCTTTATCTTATCTTTGGCAGCCAAGTTTCCTTACACAGTACTACTCCTTTATGGCTATTCTGCAAACCTGTAAGAGTTTTGCTATTGGAAGCAATGTGTACCAAGTGTTTTGTAAGTCTTGCTTAATTACCTGTTGTTTTTTCTTAATGAATTCTCCTATCTTGGCACTTCGATCTGACACACATTACAAAGCTTGGCAGGCATGTACCAGATGAAATCTTTTAACAAGGTGACACAGATGTTACATGGCTATTAGATTTATTCAGAGCCTCCATTAGAGCATTTATTGACACAGCTTCCCAGGAAATCACAAACACAGCTACGTCTTAATGACCTCTCTTCTGTACAGGTACATACATTTTGTGTATAACAGCTCAGTTAGGGTTTGAAACGTACCTACCCATGTAGACAAACAGAAGAAATGGGCAATACAGAGCCTGTAGCAAAGCTGGTTTATGCAAGAAACTAGCAAAACAATTGCTGCAACGTTTACGGTAAAATTTGTCATGTAGAAGCACTTGTCAGTGTGGTTTAAAGTTTTTAAGGCCTACCTATTCTGACGGTGTCCCTTTGAGCACAAGGAGAACACAGAGGCTTATGAAACAGTAAAAGGTCACAAACACCCCAATCCTAGATACACTTATTTAGAACCAAGCCCTGTTGATTTTAGTTAAGGAATGCTTAAGACAGTAAATTTATGCTCTCAATTTAAATATTCCATTTTACTCTTGTTCCTCGATACCTACATTTTTATGGAATTTACAAAGTGAATTTCCACTGAAATTAGTATTGACGGAATAAGATGCCAGTAACGTATATCTGTTGTTTTTGCAATATGTTTTAACACAATTGTTAGTACGTGTTTACTGAGAAGTTGACCAAACTAAGTTTGGTTGGGTGTATTCCCTGACAAGTATGCATAGGCTTTCAGTGTTAGGATACCCCAACTGGAATTTATACTTATAATAGCAACATAGAATACATTTACTCATTTTCTTTCTCTTTTTCAGGATAATAAGACATATATATTGCAAAAAAAAATCAAAACTCAGAGGCATCACATACATAATGCTCTATTTAAAAATCTATAAATAGTCTTCTGGAATTTTTTTCTTGGTCCTCTTAGAAATGTGGACATAAGCCTCACCGAATGGTCACTCCATAATTTCCTTATTCTGATTTATTTTTAGCTGCATCATGCTGCAAAGCTAAAGGTCATAAAAAAAGAAGTTGTCAAGAGTTATAAAACATTTGTTTTAGGTCCTTTTTGACAGGTTGTGTACTTCCTGTGCTAAAGCTAACTTTTAAAAAATTACTCACATAATCTAAACTCTATGCCCACCAGAGTGAGATTTCTATGAGTTAGGATTTAATTAGAATGACTAGACCCAACGGACGATTGGGCTCCCCATTTCTTTAAAGTCAGAGAGAATTTTGACCTGTGCAGCTTTCAATAAGTGAGTAAATATGTGAATCCATTCAAACGGCTTCTTATATAAAACATCTGAAATAATAAGTGAGTTGTTTTCATTTTTTTACCTTCTCATCATAAACATGACTCTTTTTAAAAACCATTCATCTCTAACCACAGAGGGGTGGGAGCACAACACCAACTTTCAGATGTGTATTGTTATATGGCATCTCCCAGCCTTCTTTATTTTGGCTATGCTGGTTATTGCTGAGGGAAAATGCAGTCCAACAAAATCTGGAGTCCAACAAGATCATGATTCCTACACCAGTATTTCAGTATATTACAGCACATGCCTATTTAGAGGCCCTATTGAGTTCATTGGGACTTACTCCCAGGTAGATGGGTAAAGCATTTTTTTAAAATAGAAGAAATATTTCTGTAGGTCATATTAAGGGGCTCCCAATATGTCACATAACTACATGCTGGAAGGAGATATGAAAGCAGAAGGCAACTCTGAGAGTTGTATTTGATTGTGCTCATGGTTCTAAATAGAATATGTAGCAAGAAGAAAAGGGAAGTAAACAATGCTGCCTTGACAAGAGATATCCACTTGTATAATGAAATCTTGGCAGGAGGTAGGCTTCATGTTTTTCTTTGTCTCAATCTCTTCTGATGTTAAAAATTTGCATTGCTGCCTACATGATGATGAGAGGAAGAGAAAATACAACTAAAATAATTATGTGGGTGGAAATGATCAGGAATGCTTACATAATTACCATCCCACAGAACTTTGTTGCTTAATGCCTTGTGCTGGAAGTTACACACAGTGATATTTTACAAACCACAACATGAAAGGAGAAGAATGTTGGGAACTGTCAGCTTAAACATTTGTAGACCACAAGCATGGCTGCTCCAGTCAGATCTACTTAGAATTCGGACAACATCATGTTAGTATTCTTCCTGCTGGAAAATAGAGGCATCTTTTGGGCAAATAAAAAAAACCCCATGACTGAAGTTCAACTATCATGCTACCCGATATGTAATAAAGTAGCGTATAGTTAAAAGAAAAATGTTAGAACCAGCCAATTGAATAGTTATAATATAAATAATAATATAAATAGTTATATACTGAGAAGGTAAAACTTATAGTTTTTGGTGACATGTACTTGCTGAGTGTTTTCCTTGTGGTTTTGTGAGTTTTGTTAGAGTTCACAGCTTAGTGATGGAACATCCAGAAGACCCAGGTTCAATCACTGGTGTTGCCACATAGGTTGAGGAAAAAGCCTAGGAGAGCTATTGGTGAGAGATGTTGACAATATTGACCCAATGAAGAAGTGGGGAGAGACATCTTGTGGCTATTCCTCCTTCGGCTTTATTGCCCTAACAGGGCCAGATGAACTATATCCAAGGGTATAAAAGAATTGGCAGAACTAATTTCGAACCACTGTCAATCCTCTGACAATTTCTAGAGAACAACTGAAGTTGAAGCACCCTGGAAAAAGGTAAATGTTGTCCCCCGTCTTTGAAAAAGATGACCCAAACAATCTTCGCTCAGATTCTGGAGCAGATAATTAAAGAGACTATCTGTAAGCACCTGGAAAATAATGCCATACTCACAAACAAGTCAACATGGGTTTTTCAAAAACATGTCATGCCAGATGAACCTTTTTTATTTTTTGATAGAGTTACAAGCTTGGTAGTCGATGGAGATACAACTATTTTTGTAGTTTTTACACTAGCAGGAATTCCCCAGTAACAGGGAGGTATGATCCAAAGGAATTTCCATTCCATCTAGATTCTCCTTCTATAGTACTAAGGCTACTGAAACATGAACATTTTGGTACAGGAAAGAAATTTATAGTATTATCAATGTTATCAAGGGTCCGGAGAAAAATGGATCTATCTGATATATCTTCCAATAAACTGCTATTTTCAATATGTATAGAAGGATGTAGCACTGATGTTACCTAAAAGACTGCTATGTTTTTAAATGCAGATTTTAAAAACATGTCAGATACTTGAAGATTACCAACAGATAACATTTGTCTTGTACTGCTACTGCGTGAGCTGATAACTTAAGTGGTTTATTATTTCTGTGATCAGGTATCGTTGATTTGCCCCTACTCCATGGCCTGTGGACTAAATAAAGCAAATCCATTCATTTGTATGTTTGTATCTGCCTCAATGCAGATTCTCTTATTATTTGGCACTCAACCTGGAATGTATGCAACTAATTTTGAACAGATTCAAATGCCATCTGTGCAATATTTTAAGACCATGCCCTTTTTCAAGATAGGTTTTCATAGCTATGATCTCCTAACTTTTGACTGCTGTTCCAGTGAAGTTAGGTCTTTTCATGCAAGCCCTGTTTTCACATATCAGCATCTCAGCCCATGAATTTTGGAACACTTACTTTTCAGGCTATCACTTGTCAGCAAATAAATGCTTTTGAACTGTGAAGGAGTGACCTCTCATTAATGGATGTGTGGCAAAATACAAACTGGGTTGATAGAACCAACCAAAGGTTTGGAGTCTGGTCACAGATCCCCAATTGTGCAGATTTCTTCCCCTGTACCAGTGTCAAAAGTGAATCCGTTTGCCTTTGTCAAAGAACAGAGCTGATTCATTACTAGATACAACGGGGAAAGTCAGAATGTGTTTTTGTTTCATTTCTTCCTTGACTGTAGAGTCATTCATAAGAAAGGATATTTGACAACTTAAGATCTTGTAATGAATTGTTATCCTGCTGCTACTTTTCCTTCTTTTCAAATTTAATCTGTGGAGAATTTGTATTTCGATTTGTCAGATGCGCTCATTGTTTCAGATGAAATGCATAACTGTAAAAAGGCAAATTAGTTATGCCTAATCCGCGAGCATTCCTGTCCCCATGCAGACTGCTACTCAGTGGAGGCTTCTTGCCATTATGTATAAATGTTAATAGAGGTATTGTCACTTAATAATAACACTGTCTGGTGATGTCCTTGGCAGAACCCGAAACAGATTTATTTTAAAAAAAGAATACTCATTATCACAGCTGCTATCTTACCTAGTCAGGAAAGATATAATCTTTTCAGCACTTTTGATTTTTCTTTAATCATTTTGGAAGTGTGACCGTTATTAGTTTCCCAACTGTATTAGAATATTGCTAGGTATTTCATGGAGGTGTCCATTATAGATATTCCTGTATCTCCTTTTAATGGCTCTTGTTCATTAAAAGCACATTAAGACTCAGGATGCTATTATTTCCCCTGATTGATTGTGCGACTTGCCAACCTTCAGTATGTAGTGTTTTGTGCATTTTTAACATTCCAATGCTGAGGTTAATGCAGTGCCACCTGTGTATAAACTTAGAATTATCCTTTGGTCATACCTCTGTTGTGTTTCTCTATTCCTGAATGGAAATGGCTAATGTCTTGATCATATAGCCAACAAAAGTGAGTTTTGTTTGGTTCGCCACTCACTGAAATTCAAAATACTCCAAAACCCCAAACTGTTCACATGTGACACCCTTGTCTAATAATAATAATAATAATACTAAATTATTATTATGTATATTCCGCTGATCTCCAAAGGGGGATCCAGGGTGGATTCTAACATACAATGTCAAACATTCAGTGCCTCCATAAACAGACAGCCCTCCGGTGGTGCAATGGGTTAAACCCTTGTGCCAGCAGGACTGCTGATCGACAGGTCAGCTGTTCGAATCTGGGAAGAGTGGGTTGAACTCTCTCTGTCAGCTCCAGCTCCCCATGTGGGGACATGAGAGAAGCCTCCCACAAGGATGGTAAAACATTGAACATCCGGGTGTCCCCTGGGCAAAGTCCTTGCAGACGGCCAATTTTCTCACACCAGAAACGAATTGCAGTGCCTCAAGTCACTCCTGTCACAAAAAATACCCCAGACAAATATCGACATAATAATCCCAGAGGAACCCCACATATCAAAACATCATAAGAGCCTAACAATTAATTAAACCCAATGTAATAAAAAAAAGTATAATGGCATAAAATCTAAACATAATCTGATGGTTCAGTATACACAAACTTTGTTTAATGCACAAAGTAATCAAAACTATGCCTTTTGGGGGGGATCTACAAGAGAAAATTTCAATATTTAGCTTCTAAAATGTGCAAACACTTTTCTTGAGGATTCTGAAACATTCTGTAGGAGGCAAAATCAGTTCATCATCTGGATTTTCCCACTGTTACATGTGGACTGCATGTGCATACCCATTATTCTGCTGAACACTACATAGAAAGGTTGGTGAGCAAATTACTGGTTTCTATGAGTCACAATTTGAAAATCATGTTCATACCCAATTCATTTTGCATTATTTATTTTCAACGGTATTTGCGTTATTATCAGTATCATTATTTAACATTTCTCTGTATTTCTTTTGTGTCACTATTAACATCTCCAGATAACTCTCGCAATGGTGACATGTTTACTAATGCAAACGAAATTGTGAATATATGAGATGAACATTTCCCAACAGTCCCACCAGTTGTGAATGAGGAGGCAGGGCCTTCATCTTGTTCAAGTGAGCCTTAAGAAACACAATATGTTTTTTTATTGTACAATACTGTCAACCACAGTGTTATTTTAGATATTCATAGCCCTTCATTCATGTTATAACCTGTTTAGTAATGATTAATATACACCTGTGTTTTGCATATTTGTTTGACAAAGTGTACTCTGTTAAGCAGAGCTCCTTCCCATGAAAGATGCAGGCCTAAGCATTCCAGTCAAGCCTGTTGGACTTAGATCTTGGAAGACCTTGTTAAAATCAATGCTCTGCTGTGAAATTAATTAGGCGAGCCTGGATGAATCACTTCCTGGCTTATTGCACTCACAGGGTTGTTGCAAGAATAAAAGTGGGAGAATATAACATGTGTCATCCTTGGAGAAACAGGACACAACTGTCATAATGACATTTAGAATCTACTATTATTTGTGCCTCTTTAAACATAGCACCCATCCTCCACAGATCAGGCTTCCAGGTCAGTGGGGAGTGAATCCATTCCAGGTTTTAGTCAAAACTTTAAAGAGGGCTATCCGACATACATAACCCTATCTACAGAATAGATAGCATTTTTACAACTTAGGCTAAAATGCAGAGTGGAGTCACTGCCCTCTCTAAGATATATGCCACCAATCACCGCTGGCGCAGGTATAAGATTTACTTGGATGGATTCCAGAATTGCTTTAGAAGTTCTGAAGTACAGTCGTTTGAATTGTTCCAGAAAGTGAGCTTAGCTGGGTTGGTTTAGGGACTCCTAACCTCAAATCTGTGCCTTTGGGATAAGCAGTGACTGTTCCCTTGCAGCTGTATTCCCTCAGTAGATACTCAACCTATACGTTTATTTAAAAATCTCAAAAAGCAGATTGTTATAGACACATCAGCAGCCTCCAGGGCTTTTCCTCTCTCTCCAAAGGGAACTGGGCTTTTTTAAAAGGTTGCTTGGAATATCCCAGGGTACTACTTATTCTTGAATTTTCTTCCATTCTGAAAAGTGCCTGATTTCTTCTGGTGCAATTGTAAAGGGGAAAAAAGCAAATAACTCACGCTGAACTGCTAGATTTCTGGAGAAAAATGGTTGCTTTTCTTTTTTTAACAGAGCACATTGATAAGCAAATATTCTGGCGCTGAACTATATGCAGAAACAAGGAAATGTCCTTCCTTACTCTCCAACTGACCTGATTTGGGGGTGTTTACATAAACATGAATAAGCTGCGGTGTCACACTTCAGTCTTTGGAAACAGTTTATACTGAAAACATCAGGAAGCTGCTTTATACTGTGCCAGATCGTGGGTCTACTTGGCCCAGATACGTTGGCACTGACTGGCAGCAGCCTTCCCAGGTTTCAGAGGGAAGTTTTTCTGTGCTGATGATAGCAGGAATTTTTTTAACCTTGGGATTTTTGTATCTAAAGCAGGTGAGCAATGGCCCATCTCAAGCCATAAAGTACTACTACCCTCATTCAATGAAAATACAAAGAATCCTGATATATCAGGCCAAAGGTATATCTAGTGCCCCATCACTATTTCAAGATGCAGTTCTCTCTTAGAATCAAGGATTACAAAAATCAAAGAACTGCTTTCACAAGGTCTGAAGATACTTATGTTTGAGTGTTTTGGTTTGGCACAAGAAAACAAATAGTGGTCAAAATATTTATTTTATTTAGAAAAACTGTACACTGCTCTATAAATAAATATGTTCCTAACAGCATATGAAAATAAATCACAAAAAATGACTAAAATTAAACCACATGTAGTTTTGTAAGTCCAAGTTCCAATAGCACACCACCTTTCAATTATTTCTTTGCACATCTGATGGAAGCTAGAACACAAAGGGCAGTGAATTCAACTTTGTGCTGGCTTAGAAAAAGGGACCTCTCCAATGGCCTGCTTGGATTCCTTACCCTCCTGATCCATGGATTCTGTACCCATGGATTCCACTATCCATGCCTTGAAAACATTTCTTACAAATCTCAAAAGACAAACCTTGATTCTGTCATTTTATGTAAGGGACACCATTATAGTACACTCGGGTATAGAAGGGACTTCAGCGTCCATAAGTTTGATATCCACAGTGATCCTGGAACCGAATCCTAGCAAATACTAAAGGCCCATTGTACATAATAACCCATGCTTAGACAACAGCTTTGCTATTGTTTAATAGGATGCAACACAGGAAATATTTTGGCTTACTGATCCCTGGAAATATATTTATTTTATTAATGCATTGTATCTCCCTTTCCTTCCAAGAAGATTTAGGTTATAAACATTATGCCTCTTCCCCATCCTCTCAAGATGGGAAAGTACAGCAAATAATGCAAGCTCAGGAAACAAAACATCCGCATGACCAAGTTGCCAACTAGTATTCCAGCGAAGCTCATACGGTAGTTCAGTAGGGATTTAAACCTGGGCCCTTTCATTTACTTATCCAACCACCATAGCACCACAGCTTAACTTTATTCCTCCCATCCTTTAGATCAAGACAGTCAAACCCATTTTCATTGAGGGCCATATCAGCCTTATGGTTGCCTTCAAAGGGCTGGTGAATCCATGGATGGAGAATCCATCCGAACGCATCTCTCCCTATGAACCATCAAGATGCTTAAGATCATCCGGAGAGGCCCTGCTCTCAGTCCCACCTGCTTCGCAGGGGCGTCTGGCAGGGACGAGAGACAGGGCCTTCTCAGTGGTGGCTCCTCGGCTTTGGAACTCCCTTCCTAGTGACATCAGATCGGCCCCCTCCCTCCTGACATTTCGTAAGAAAGTCAAGACTTGGCTGTTCGAGCAGGCATTCACAGACGAACTTTAATTAATCGAGAACAAAGGATTAGTATGATGACGAAACGGAAACTGATTTTAAGATTGTGGAGCTGAGATTTGTATTTTGTAGTTTTAATTGTTGATTTATATGGTTTTATATGATTGTTTTTATCTTATTATGATGTGCTGTATGTGGGCACTTGCTGCCGCTTGTTCACCGCCTCGAATCGCCTTCGGGCTGAGAGGCGGTATAGAAGCATAGCAAATTAATTAATTAATTAATCCATGCATTTCCTTTATTCCTTTATCCAATTTGTCATCAGTCCATTCTGGGCTTCGTGCAAATCTACCATTTGTCAAAATATATCATCCTATTATTTTGACAAATGGTCAAATGTGCTATTATTTTTCATTTCCAGTCAAATACCTTAAATTCAGATAATATTTTGACTTTGGTATTTTAGCAATTAAATTTTGAGGTGGCGTAATTTGGGTTAATAGCCCTTGTGACCCTATAGCTGCTTGTCCTTCCATCAGTTCCAGTGCTCAATCCCAGTTGCTGGTGGATGAGACACGATGGAGCCGTATAAAAGGAAGGCCCATTATAAATCTTTTACATAATGGTTGGTGCTCTATAGTTTTTACCCAATTTGGGCCCCCAAAGGATCCTCCTTCCCTGATCTTCGGACTGTCCTCTTGGTATTAAGCTGGGAAGAGGGCAAGACAAGTGATGTCCGAGAACCCTCTGGAGGGCTCTCAGCCGCTACATGCCTTCCTTGGGCCACACTCTCAGTATAAGAATGGGGTCACTCACACCATTCTTATGCCCAGAGGAGGGCAAGACATGTAGTGGCTGAGAGAGCTCTAGAGGGCTCTCAGCTGCTGTGTGTCTTCCTTCCCTATCCTTTCCGCATAAGGATGCAACGGAGCCACCACGTCCTTATACAGAAAGGACAGGGAAAATGTGGAGGGCCTGAGGTAAGAACCCAGGGGCCCGCATCTAGCAAAGGGCCTTAGTTTGCTCATGCCTAGTCTATCCAATGACATTTTCTGAATCAGCACCCCAAATAACCAAACTGAATCTAAAGTTGATTTGTAACCTTTTGGGGGCTAATGTTGGAGAGTTTTCCCTGGTCAAAAAAGGGTTGGAAACCACTGAGTTACAGCAAAGCAGTGGGAGTCACTCTGAACCATGCTTTGACTTATTATTATTTATTTATTATTTACCGCATTTATACCCCGTTACTTCTCAACCCCCGAAGAGGGACTCAGGACGGCTTACAATAGCCCCGTTAAGAGGCTATTACACATGATACAATAATAAAATCACAGATAAAACATATCATAGTTAAAAACAATACATAATTGAAAAATATACAATGCCATCATTAAAACAGTAGACCAGCCTCGTCAATCGTATTGTCATTCCAGATTGTCCCTTATAAGTTTGCAAACTTACAAGAAGCACTGCCTGAATATCAAGCAAAAAGTGGGCACTAGAAACAATATAATACGAAAGCTGTCTGGCACAACCTGGGGATCACAACCAGACACAGTGAAGACATCTGCCCTTGCGCTTTGCTACTCTGCTGCTGAGTATGCATGCCCAGGGTGGAACACATCTCACCATGCTAAAACAGTGGATGTGGCTCTTAATGAGACTGCACCCTACACCACTGGAGAAATTACACTGTTTAGCCTGGTGCATTGGCACCACCATGACATCCACCAGAAATTACAAGAACCAATAGTGAAAGGACCAAGGCAGTGACATATCTGGCCCATCCCCTGTTTTGGTATCAGTCAGCATGCCAATCAAGAAATAGTTTTCTAAGATCTACAGAGACACTCGCTGGAACACCTCAGCAAGCGAGAGTCCAAAAGTGGCAGGCTAAAACCCAGAACCTCAATCCATGGCTGATACCAAATGGGAGACTCCCTCCTGGGCACACAGAACACTGAGCGACTTGGAAGGCACTGAACAGAGTGTGCTCTGGGACCACGAGATGCAGAGCCAACTTTAAGAAATGGGGCCACAAAGAAATGTGAGTGTGGAGAAGAGCAAATCACAGGCCACCTATTACAATGCATCCTTAGCCCTGCCCCATGCACCATGGAGGACCTTCTTATAACAACACCAGAGGCACTCCCAAGTGGCCAGCTACTCATCAAAGGACATTTAATTGAATACCAAGTTTGCAAACTTTGTGTTTTGTTTGCTTGCTTGTTTTTTTAATGCCATACAGTGTTCCCTCACTTATTGCTGGGGTTAGGTTCCAGGACCTCCCGCAATAAGTGGAAAACCGCGACGCAGGGAAGCTCTATTTATTTTAATATTGATGCATTATTGTAGTTATACACTATTTTAAGTCATTAAAGTGAAGGAAAGGAAGGAAAGGCCCTTCAAGGCTGGAGGGAAGGAAGGAGGACTGAGGAGGGAAAGCGCCTTGGAGAGCAGCAGTGGCAAAACCCCACAAAACAGCGAAAAGACCATGATATATATTTAAAATTAATATTTTGTGAAATCCGCGAAACACAGCGAGTCAGCAATAAGCGAACCGCGAAGTAGCGAGGGAACACTGTACAACTGTTTGGTTCGCTCCTGACACGATAAATAAATAGTAGGAAGATTTTATTTTATTTACTTAACGTGTCAGGAGCGAACCATGGGTACAATTGTGATGTATTTGAGAAAACACGAAGTTTCAAAACTTGGCATTATACTAAACGTAGCTGGCCACTAGGAGTGCCTCTGGTGTTGCTCTAAGAAGGTCCTCCGTTGTGCCTGGGGCAGGGATCAGGCTGCACTGTAGTAGCAGTGACTTGAGAAACTGCAAGTCGCTTCTGGTGTGAGTTGCCTCTTCTCCAGATGTGGGAAGAAGATCTAATGAACGCATTTGGGGGCACTCCTGAATGCGATGGGATCGGGGGAGCTGTAGTGAGACCCCTCCAGTGGGATCGCCCAGCACGGAGCCATGAGAGCCTGAAGCGGTGCCAAAGCGGGCCAATTCCGCTGTGTGGACGCTGCTTCTTTGCTTGGCACGGGGCGGGGCGCGGAGAGAGTCCGGTTTCGCTTTGGAGGAAGCCTCAAGGAAGGAGGAGGAGGAGGAGAGGAAGGAGGAGAAGGAGGAGGAGAAGCAGCAGCCCGCAGCGCCCGTGACGTGAGCTCCCCATTTTTGGGCCGCCCTGTGCCGGGGAGAGAAAGGGAGAATCCAGGAGAGAGACGGAGGTAAGGCAGGCCGAGCAGAGGAGGGAGGGGGAGCGGGGAGGGGGCGCGTTTCCAGGCAACGGCGCCTCTCTCCCCCTTCCTTCCTTCTTTCCTCGCGCCACTTTGGGGCCTAGTGGCGCTTCTCCCGAGCCTGGGCCTGGCTGGCGCCGCAGAGGCAACGGGGCACCCCGGGCGCCTTCCCCGCCTCTTGCCTCTGCCTCCTGCCGGCAGATCGGGCCTGCCCCCGAGACTCCCGCTTCAGGCTGCGCCTCGGAAGGTGGTCCAGCTTGCCGGCTGACGTCCAAGGTCTGATAACGAGGAAGCTGGCTGTGTCTAAAGCAGGCAGGGGCAAGCTTGGGCCCTCCAGGTGTTTTGGACTCCCAACTCTCCCCATTCCTAACAGCCGACTACAGTTCCCAGAAGCCCCCAGCCTGCATTCGCAGGCTGGGGGCTTCTGGGAACTGTAGTCGGCTGTTAGGAATGGGGAGAGTTGGGAGTCCAAAACACCTGGAGGGCCCAAGCTTGCCCCTGCCTGCTTTAGAGGAAGCTGAGGCACCTATGATTTAATGTTATGGCTTCTTCTCCTCTTGGACACTTTGGAGAGGGAAGTTAGTGAGGTTTCTCCCTCTGCCAAGGTTTGCTCTCTGGACTTCTTTTGGGCCTGCTGCTGGCTTGCTCAATAGGGCCACAAATAGGATGGATAAGAGGGTCTCTCTCCAGCCAGCCTGCTGGGAATGTAGAGAAAAGACTTTAAGAGAAAGAGTTCGGTATTCTTACCAAGGTGCAGTGGGTTAAGCCCCTTATGATGGCAGGACCGCTGACCGTTCTACTCCAGGGAGAGCGGGTTGAGCTCCCTCTGTCAGCTCCAGCTCCCCGTGCAAGGGTATCAGAGAACCCTCTCACAAGGATGGTCCCTTCCCCTCTCAACCCCAGAGGTCACTTCGTTCCGAACAACAGAACCTCCTTGAAGTGCCGACCTTCAAAGCAATTCGTCTTACATCGACCCGGCGCAGAGCCTTTTCCGTAGTAGCGCCGTCAATCTGGAATACCCATCCAAGTGATGTGCGGGCCATGCAGGACCTATTCTCTTTCCGCAAGGCCTGCAAGACCCAACTTTTTCGGCTAGCCTTTGATTGCTAAGCTGGAAAACCTTTTTAGTCTCGTTTAATATGCTGTTTTACTTCTGTTGTGTTTTCACATGATTGTGAGCCGCTATGAGCCCTCGGTGAGTGGCGGCGTACAAGTCCAAATAATAAATCAATCAATAAATCAATCAATAAAAAATCAAACATCTTGTTGTCTCTTGGGCAACAAACTTGCACAAGGCCAATTCTCCCACACCAGAAGCAACTTGCAGTTTCTCAAGTCACTCCTGAACCAACCCCCCCCCCCAAAACACACCAAGGAAGCTCATCTGCTGCACCTATAGGCCCAGCCTTGAATCCCTTGTTTTTTTTTAATGGGAAATCAATTTATAAGATTTCGGGAATTACAGTCCCTGACCATGGACAGAGTGTTGTAACCTAACAACAACAGCAACAACTTTATTTATAACCTGCCCCATCTCCTCAAAAGGCTTGGGACAGCTTACAAAGCAACATAGTACAAAATAGAATACATAAAATATAGGAGAAAAATTAACTAAAATCAGTAGAAACCACGAGTCACATAAAATTACAACGTACTGTACATGGGTGAACAAAGAACACATCAATCAAAATGGAGTGACGATAAAACATAACAATAGATTTTAATTAAAAGCAAACTAGACAAACTGAGTTTCACGTCCCAGCCACGAAACAGGTTAAAAATTTCAGCATGAAAATGTCAGGGTAGAACTTCATTTAGAATGATCATCCATTACAGATGATACCTTAACGGCTGAACTGCATCCATCGTAACTATAGGCCAAATCCCAGAGTGTGTCTACCTACACTGTAGAATTACTGTAGTTTGACACCACCTAAACTGCCATCACTCAGTGCTGGGAAATCCTGGGAGCTGGAGTTCGGTGAGTATCCAGCACACTTTGGCAGAGAAGGCTAACGACGTCATAAAACTACATGATTCCATAGGATTGAGCAGTTCAGGCTCATAAAAAAGGTATCTTTAAGTGAGGAGTGAGAATAGTCAATGCATCACAGAAACCAGGCAAAGTTGCAGCATTCCTAAAGGAGATAGTTCTAAAATCATTGCTAAATACTCCCCCTGGATTCTATATGTTGGGTAACTTCTAACTCATGTCAAGAATTCTATTTTTGAGCAAGGTGATGGAATATGTGATGCTCTTCCAGTTCTGGGGTTTATGAATAAGGTGGATTATCTCAGTCCAGTTCAGTCTGGTTTCAGGTCTGGCTATGGGGATGGTTTTAGTTGCCTTGGATGACTTATGCTGGGAACTGCGCAGGAAGAGTATTTCCTGGACCTCTCAGTGACTTTTGATACCATTGAGCATGATATAATTCTTGACCACTTTGCTGAGATGGGGCTTGGATGCACGGTTTTATGGTGGCTTCTTTTCTTCCTGGAAGAGTGAATCCAGAAAGTGGTACCAGGGAACTCGTGTCTGACCTACTAACTATTAGCCACTGGAGTTTCTCAGGCCTTGGTTTTATTCCCCATTCTATTTAACATGTCCATGAAATTGCTGGAAGAGGTAAATCAGAATTCTGGGGCCCGATGCCATCAGCATGCAGAAGACACCCACCTCTATTACTCTTTTCCACTGCAATATAAGATAATTGTTTTTTTTTCTCCCAAACAGATGTCATTAGGAATGGTTTGGTTGAAGGTGAACAAATTTAAACTTAATCTAGAAAAGGCAGAAGTACACCTAGTCTGTCATAAGGCTAATCAGGGAAGGCATATTAGGGAAAAGAGATTTGAGGCTGTGCTGGATGATGATACACCCCTCGTCCCGAAAGATCAAAGTCTTTCCTGGATTCAACGCTGAGTCTGGAAGCTCAGGTTTCAGTGGAGTGTCTTTGCATAGTTAAGGCATATGTTCTAGCTGCAGCTTTTACTAGAGACCTCAGATTTGACCACAGTGAGACAGGGCTTCAGCTATTCCAAAGAG
Organism: Anolis apletophallus; assembly: GCA_030556195.1. Lineage (NCBI taxonomy): Eukaryota > Metazoa > Chordata > Lepidosauria > Squamata > Anolidae > Anolis > Anolis apletophallus. The sequence continues at coordinate 146,112,937 of JARBWK010000002.1, forward strand.
CTGCAGCCAGATTGCTATCTGGACCTGGCGACAGGGAGCATACAGCTGCTGCAACAGCTCCATTGGCGGCCAGTCCACTTCTGGGCATAATTCAAAGTGTTGTTGATATCTAATATGCCAACTAGTATATAATAGATTAATGTATCTATTTTACACTCACTAAATAGAGAGTAATATGCAGGAGAATAGCGTGGATTATACCATTTGTTAGAGCAAGGTAGTTGACTCGGGCAGTAGATGTTTGGATATGGGTGCAGCAGTGAAGTGTAGGAGGACAGAACTGTAGGTAAAATGCACATTCAGTTTGTGTCTCTTAAGTTAATAAGTTGGTTATGTTGAAAATGCAAGTATCGCTCTATTTAGACTTTGTGGAATAAGGCAAAATAAACTCACTAGAAGCAAGGATGATTAAACTGGGACTATCATACTTTGGTCATTTTATGAGTCTTTTTGGCTCATTGGAAAAGACAGTTATGTGTGGCAAAGTGGAAGGGAGTAGGTAATAAGGGATATTGCACCACAGGTCAGTTGATTCAATCTAGGAAGCCACAATTATGAATGTACAAGAACTGAGCAGGGCTGTTGATTACTGAAGATCTTGGAGATCTCTCATTAATCCTGTCACCATAAATCCAAATAACAACGACCAAGTTAGTGTCTTGACTTTTGTCACAGGCACAAAGTGGCTCTAAGAATGGCAGTTGTCATTTTTATCATAGTGGGCAACTAGACAGGCTCCTGGGAGACCTTTTGGGGAGGACACAAAATCAAAGATCATAAAAACTTGAAGTGGGGTAGTCAGCAATTAGCTAACCCATTATTGAAATGGTATAGTAGCAAATGTGAAAACGTTTGTATTACTCCTCCTAGACAATGGAAAGTGTTTTTTTTTGTAGATAACTGTTTTTATAGAGAGATGGGCAAAATTTTGTTCAGTTCTAAAAAGTGCCAGGATAAATTGTAGTATCATAGTGCTTTTCTAAGGGGGAATAGGTAGTCTTTCACTTTACAAAAGCATATTTTTGAAATATTTTTGTAAGAGGCAATATTTTTTAGTTTGATAAAAAATGTAATTTTGTGTGCCTTCTGTAGCTCTGGATTTCACACTTCACACTTGCCATTTGGCTGCAAATTCTGTGTGTATATGCCCTCCAGCATGTAGTGAGGAGGAGGTGTAGAATTTGTAGTATGGACAAAATGGAACAGAATTGGCATGGCACTCTGGCTAGGCTGGGTTTTAAATGGTTATAATCTGATGTTGTGAATTGTTTAAATTTAACTTCATGTTGTATAATGTTGTGTTGCCATTTAATTTTTGTGATTTTCTGCTTAAATTTTTATGGCTACTGTCTTTTGATATTGGCATTGAATGCTTGCCTTTGTTTGTTAGAAACCGCCCTGAGTCTTCATGAGGAGATAGGGCGGGATATAAAGTTTCGTTGTTGTTGTTGTTTAATTAATACAATGGACAGTTGGCATTCCATTGTTACTATAGTGTAAGAATGTAGTTGTATTTCAATACTTGTCCTTTAGGTTTAGATTAAGGCAAGATATTATAAAGGAACTTTAAAAATGTTATCTAAGCTATTCCTCCAAAATAGTAACTATTTCTCCATATCTTTATCTAGAAGTTAGCTTTATTTAAGCTAACTCTATTTGTCGGCTTTGTTGTTGTTTTTGCTGTATGCTTTCAACCTATGGCGACACTGTCAAAGGGTTTTTTTTAAAATAAAAAAACCAACAACATGTGTTCATAAGAGATTTGCCATTGCTTTCCTCCAAGGCTGAAATAATAACTTGTCCAAGAGGCATCCAATGGGTTTTATGCCCAAGTGGGTATTCAGACCCTGGTTTCCAAAGTTTTTGTCCAACGCTCAAACCACTACACTATGCTGGCTTTAGGGTTAGCTTTACATTGAGTTCTAATCAGCATGACTTCTACTACAATTTTATACAGTAGTTCTAGAGGCAATTTGAGGAATACATGTAGGAAGAAGGGAAGAGAGATTCCTGCTATACAAACAAAGATTTTAGTAGCCATCTGACATTTTTGTCATTGCTTTTTGAAGATGCTTTGCCCAGAATCGTATGAAATTTCACATTTCTGAGACTGAACCTCTTATGAGACTTTGTAGAAAAATGTGTAGTTCAGGACTTACTGAACCGATTGTGGGTATTGTGATGAGTTCTCAGTTTCTGAGGAATTGTAGTGTAAACCAGTGTATACAGCCTAGTTTTAAAAAATGCTTGAACAAGTACCTCTCAACTCGATCATGACATCAGTTTAGTAAAATAGAAATTAGTCCATTTAGAAGATGCTCATATCAGTATGGTCCCTTGAACAACGTAGCAGAACTATTTTGTTGTAAAGGCAGAAAAAACATTACAGTTTCCATGGGGATGCTGCTAAAAATGATCCTCCTATGACAATATCTGTCTTTGCCTGAGCATGCACAGAAGTGAGTTTCCCCATTCCATGTAGCCACAGCCTGCAAGAAGATGGGATTCAGTTGCTGCGCTGGGTGAAGTAAGTACCGGGTATACTCATATAGAAGCTGAACTCATGTATAAGTTGAGGTCAGATGTAAGGTCCAAAATTATCGGTTTTGATATGACCTATGGATAAGTCAAGGGTTATTCCACTGGGTGGGGAAGTGCCAATTCCAGCTGCACTGGCCACCACCACCATTGCCCCACTCAGGCAGTCAAAAAACACCAGAAGTAGCACCAGAGTAACGAGAATAGTAACCAGTGTTTCTTTTATGTTCTCTCAGGATGGGCTAATCCCTTTTCTTTTGCTACCCAAAGAAGGGAATTGTTCCTTTTTCAATAAGTTGTTGTTGTTTTGTTGTTGTTGTTGTTACCACCGCCTTTAAAGCCCTAACAGGTTTGGGCCCAGGCTATTTAGCAAACCCCATCTCCATATACAAATCTACTTGGACACTCCGATCAACAGAGAAGGCCCTTCTCTCTGTCCCACCCTCATTGCAAACACGGTTGGTGGGAATGAGAGGGGTCCTTCTCTATGATCATCCCCTGCCTCTGGAACTCCCTCCCTAAAGAGATTAAAACAACTCCCTCTTTAACCTCCTTTAAAAACAACGGAAACTTTCTTATGTGCTTAGGCGTATAAAGACAAGGAGACTTAGTATGTTTTATGGATGCTCACCCTGGCAGTAGTTAATTTTATAGTTAATTTTATAATTTATAATTTATAATTTTAAACATATATACCTCTTTCATTTTCTGTATAGATTACTATGGAATTGTAAATGTTACATGTTTTTTTAGTCTTATTTTTTTGTTTAAATATGGATCTGCAAGAGTTTTGGGTGGGATGCTTATTTGTGTATGTTTATTAAATTTTGTATGGTATTGAATATTTGCTGACTTTGTTGTTCAGTGCCCCGAGTCCCTTTGGGGAGATAAAGTGTGTGTGTGTGTGTGTGTATGTGTGTGTTATATACAGTAAGTAAATAAATAAATAAATAAATGCTTCTGTTGTACACCTAGAACTCTGGAGTGAAAATGATAGTACTACTGCATCTTTTGTTACCATGGTGATGATGACTAACATTAGTCAAGTTGACATGAAAGGAAAGTATTACCATGGTGATGGGCAGTGTTTCCTGTAGTGTATTCACGATCCACGAGGCAGGCAGTAGTGGGATGACGGAAGGCCTACCTGTCTCTGTCTAAAGGCAGGCAAGCCAAAGCCCATTCCTGTGAGCATCGTGGTGTGTTTAAATGGTTCAAGCATGGATATGCTCACATACATAAGGGAGGAATGGTAGATCAATCACCTATTTTCTTAGATCTGAGATCTTGGGAAGCAAGAGTTGAACCTTCAGCCCTGAGGTTGTGTTGTTGTTCTTTGAAGATGGAATCCAGTTACTTGGCTGGTTCAAAATCTTACTCCATGGTAGCTGATTTTATCTGGAGAGTTAATTTGAAGACAATTGCTATCGTTCAACAAACCTTTTGTCAATTTAGGCTGGAGGAACAGGAAGGACTTCTCAACCTGTATGTGGGTGTATGTACCCTCAAGTCACCTGTTAAATTATGGCAGCCCCATGAATTCCATAAGGGTTTCTTAGAAAGGAATGCTCCGTAGTGGTTTTACTAGTTCTTTCTTCTGAAATATAGCCAGAGCACCTGGTACTCATTGGCGATCTTCCATTCAAATATTAAGCAGAGCTTTCAAGACTAGATTGATCCTGGTGACTGTAGGGTTTTTAGACTTATATGCAGGCAAGGTTAAAAGCGACAGAGTTTCTACTCAGTTGAAGCCAGCAATGAGAAAAGTTTTGCCATGGCCCTCATACAATTGGTTATTATATTCCTCAATTTATTTTGTAAATCATGACTTACTTAAGTTTACACTTTCTAGATTGGTAGAATGCCTTCAATATGGGAAATAACAGTCTTTCCTGTCAGGCATCAAGGTTGACTTTATTGCTATTTTTAAACCAGTACTTAGGGCTGAGTCTGAACCCATATGCTTTTACAGAAATGGACCTTATGTTGTCTCCCGAGGAGAAAGTTTTATGTTACTGTAGACATATTGGTTTCTTTTCGTGGTCAGCCGTGAATAGCACTAAGTGGTTTAACCCCTGCGCTCGCGCAGGCAGCTCGGAAGTCTCGAGATAGAAATTGTCAGTTGGCCCCGCGCACCATCCCCGCTAGTATAAATAGCCCTCCTGAGGGGCCAACTGCCAGTTCTCGTTTTCCGCCGCTAGAAGGCAGCAAGGAAGTATTTATTCTAATGGCTACTACAGCCTTTAAGAAGTGTGCGCTGTGCCCAAACAAATTTCCGGACACAGATGCACATGAAAAATGTTTAACTTGTTTGGGAGAACAACATCTCTCCCAGGAGTGTGGTGTTTGTCAACAATTTACTCCACAGACAAGAAAGAATAGAGAGCTGCGACTTAAAGCAGCTCTCTTCGAGCAAAGCCTCTTTAAAAGGACAATGACCCTTTAATACAAGGGAAAGAATCATCCAAGGAGCAGTCTGAAGGTCTCCTGAGGCTCAAGATTCCCTTGGGGAATAAGAAAAAGAAAGCCTCCGCAGTTGATCCTAAAAAGGACAAAAAGATGGCGGACGCTAAAAAAGCCAAAAAAACAGTGGAGCACAAGACAAGGTCTCCTATAAGGGTCTTAGATGAGCCTGAGCACAAGTCGTCAGCTGAAACGGCTCTTAGAAGGAAGCGCCTCTCTATCGAAGGGGATGCTAACTTGCCTGATTCTGCTCCTCTCGAGGCCTCTGCTTCGCAAGCCTCGACGAGCCATGCCGAGGCCGAGACCCAAGCCTCTGAGGCGAAAGATCCCTCCACTCCGGGACCGCCTCCCCCTTCGGGCCCGTACAGCAGAGAGTCTTCCCCTGGAGATCGAGAGCGGAGAAGGGACCCGCGGGACCGCGCACGCTCTCGGGACCGACGTTCTTCGACGCGGAGGGCGGAGCGTCGACACCGGGGCGTGTCGACGTCGACCACGTCATCGAGCTCCTCCTCCGCCTCGAGTGACTCCTCCCCTCCTCGAAAGAGGCGAAGAAGGCATGGCAAGAGGAGGCGCCGAAGATACTCCAGCTCCTCCTCTAGCTCCTCCTCCTCAAGGGAAAGGAAAATGCGCAAGAGGGAGAGGAGAAGGCAACGTAAACAGCGGTTTGATAGGAGCCTACTCAATTTGCGTAGCACAAAGCATGTTAACACTACATCAGCTGCTGCTGGGAGAGAAATCTCACAGAAAGAAAGAATGCAGACTGATCAAGGAAGGAACCTTGTTATAAGTAATGAGAGCCTTCCAATACTGAGTGCACTAGGAGGATCCTGGTACATAAATAACAAAGGTCAACTGGTTCACTCAAAGGAACCCCTTGCAAATAGAAATACCTTGCAAGGAGGGAACTTACAACAACATCATCCATCATCAATTTTATCAATGGATGAGGGCGAAGGTGGCTCCTCCCCTAGAATGCGTAGGGACCACCGAGATCCACATGAACACTATGAGGGTTCAGAATTCACTGATGATGACCAATATTTATGTGAAGATATGGTTAAAGAGCCTAAACAATCCAAGGAAGATGAATCAGAAAAGTTCACGGTTATGGTGACTAGAATTGTGAGAGCATTGGGACTTCCTGCACCAAAGCAATTGGATACAGTTGAGGACCCCATGTTCCCAGCATCAAAACAGAAAGGCTCGGTGATTTCGTCCCTACCGTCGTTACCGTATTTGCTCAAGTTAGGGAAAGTCACTAAAGTAGCACCACTTTTTTACCGGCTATTTCACGTCGGATTGATGCCTTATACAAAATTGACTTGACAGGCGATGATTGGGCTGCTCGTCCTCCAAAACCGAACACAGCCATAACGGAGGTCTGTCAGGGAAAACGTCCTTCCAAATTTAACTCGACACCAGGGGATAAAGAAGGAAAGAAAATAGACCTCATCGGAAGGAAAGCCCACATGGCCGCAGGACTAGCAATGAGAATGGCCCATTATGCAACATATATGGCAGCATACCAATCAATTTTATGGGAGAGAATAACCCCATACATAGATTTACTACCTGAATGGGAAAGACGAGTACCAAGGTCATTCCAAACAGATGGACTTCTTTTAGCTGAGTATCAGAAGGACTTTGCAGCGGATATGGCTGAATCATCGAGTAAGGTCTTTGCTCTGGGAACGGCAGCAAGGAGGCATGCTTGGTTGAGAGCATCCTCTCTATCAGAGGAGAACAGAGCAATTGCTGAGGAACTCCCAATGGATGTTGAGGGAATTTTCAACCCCAACACGGAGGAAAAGATAAAGCATACACACGAGATGAAGAAGACTATGCAGGTGTATAGCTACCCGAAACCGGATTTCCACAAAGACAGAGATGGCAGTCCACGGGACCCTTCTACAAGCGAAATACCGGGAATTACTACTCTCAGAATAGACAAAGATTTCAGCAACCTGCCAGGCCTTTCCAGAGGCGTCAACAATTTGGAGGTAGAGGCCGTTACCAACCTTACCAAGGCAAAACCGCTAAGCCACCTGGAAACAAGCAGCGTTTTTGACAGTTGCTATAGCCAATATGTGGATTCACACCCACAAAGGCTAATGAGTGTATCTCCTGCTTCTGCTAGTTATTCGTTTTTTGTTGAGAGTTCACTTACAGTTAACACAGTGTTTGGAGAGCGCTTAGCTCCATTTATTGATGCATGGACTAAGATTACATCTGACAAGTGGGTTCTGCGTATTGTACACGAGGGCTACAGCATAGAGTTCGATAGTTTGCCCCCCGTTGGTTACGTTAATGTTACCCCTCCATCCCCTGTGTTGTTGGAGGAGATAGACAAGTTATTACTTAAAGGGGCAATTACCCCCATTTGTTCGGATATGTTGCATTTATGTTTTTACTCAAAATACTTTTTAGTGTCTAAAAAGGCGGTGGATTACGCCCGATCTTGGACCTGAGGGGAGTTAATGAGTTTTTATAACCCAAGGAAATTCAGAATGATTTCTCTGAAGAATATTTTGATGTTATTAAATAAAGGAGATTGGTTTGCAACAATAGATCTTAAAGATGCTTATTTCCACATTTCTATTAATCAGAGACATCGTAAATACTTGGCATTTATGGTAGGAAACAGGGCGTATCACTTCAATGTCCTCCCCTTTGGACTCTCAACGGCTCCAAGGGTTTTTACCAAGTGTATGGCCGTTGTAGCAGCATACTTAAGAAAGAATGGGGCTGCGGTTTACCCATATATAGATGACTGGCTACTAGTGGGAAGTTCAGAGAAGGAAATTATACAGAACATAGAATACATTATGTCTCTTCTCCAGTCCCTAGGTCTCGTGGTGAACCTGGAAAAATCAGTACTGGTCCCGGCAAGAAGAGCTCAGTTCATCGGAGCGCTTCTGGATTCGGAACAGGAAAAGGCATTCCTACCAAGGGACAGATTCAACAACCTGCAGAATATCGTCAGGGAAATTTTGGAAAAAAGGATAGTAAGAGCAAGGGATATTCAAGTTGTATTGGGTCACATGGCATCCACAACAGCAGTTACCCCTCATGCCAGACTGTTTCTAAGACCAATACAGTCTTGGTTCCAATCTGTGTTCAGTCCAGCAGTTCACAAGTCATCTACGCGTCTTTTGATACCAGTAAGAGTGTGCAGATCCCTAAGTTGGTGGTTGGATCCCCACAATGTCTGTATAGGTCTTCCATTCCATCAACCAACACCGACTGTAACACTAACGACAGACTCGTCGCTAACAGGATGGGGGGCACACATGGGGAACTTTATGGCACAGGGAGATTGGACTATGATGCAATCAAAGTTGCACATAAATCATTTAGAACTAATGGCGGTTCAGAAGGCTCTCAAAGCTTTCGAGCTGCTTCTCATAGGACAGGTTGTGCAAGTGGCAACGGACAACACAACAGTAATGTTCTATATAAACAAGCAAGGGGGTACACACTCCCCTACGTTGAATGCGTTGACAATGGACACTTGGCATTGGTGCATTCAAAGACGGATTACCTTGGTAGCGATTCACCTGCCCGGGGAATGCAACACTTTAGCGGACCACCTGAGCAGGAATCCATTAGGGAACCACGAATGGGCATTGAACAGGGAAGTAGTTCTCACCCTGTTTCAAATGTGGGGTCACCCAGAATTAGATCTATTTGCATCTCCAGAAAACAACCAGTGTTTCAATTATTGTGCACGACTGGGTCACAAACAGATGCAGAACTGTTTAGGGATGCCTTCCAAATACATTGGGAGCGTACAAGGTGTATGCCGTCCCACCCTGCCCACTACTCCTGAGAGTCGTGTCGAAAATGAACACAGACAGAGCTCAGGGGATTATGATAACACCGTGGTGGCCCAGACAGCCATGGTTCTCACTACTGATGAAGATATCCGAGGGGATCTACCATCCACTTCCTCAGAGAGACGATCTCTTACTTTCTCAAGAGGGCCTAGTTTGTTATCCAGATGTTCAGACCCTAAGGTTGACAGCATGGAGTGTCCGGCCCCAGTAGTCAATCACAATAGGGATATTTCAGAAAAGGCCAGGACCGTCCTAGAGGCGGCTCAGAAGGATAGCACTAAAAAATCTTACATGTACAAGTGGAGTCGATTCTCTACATTTGTAAAGGGAAGAGGAGTAGATGGTCTTTCTGCGGATATACCCCTTATCCTGGACTTTCTGGTATCCTTATCAGAACAAGGTTTGACACCTTCATCACTAAAGTGCTACCTAGCAGCGATCTCATGGTTTCGTCGCAAGGCAAATCTACCCTCTTTGTTTACTGACCAATTGATTAAACAATTCATGAAGGGGATTGTGAAAACTCGCCCAGAGGTAGAACCAGTAGTATCTTCCTGGAGTTTGGAGGTCGTCCTTCATGCTCTCATGAAGCCTCCTTTCGAACCGATGGCGACTACAGATATCTCCTTTCTGTCTTGGAAAACTGCCTTTCTAATAGCAATAACATCTGCACGTAGGGCTAGCGAACTGTGTGCCTTACGTTGTGATGACCCATATTTGAGGATACACAAAGATAAGGTAGTGCTAAGAACAGATGTAGCTTTCCTGCCGAAAGCATATACAAAATTCCATATGTCGCAGGAAGTTATTCTCCCTGCTTTTTTCCAAAATCCAACAACAGGATTGGAAAGATCATTACATAAGTTGGATGTACGCAGGGCAATATCCTTTTACACTTCTAGAACATTAGAAGTTAGGAAAACACAAAGGTTGTTCATCAAGTATAGGAAAGATGTGTTAGGTTTACCAGTGTCCTCACAATGTCTTTCATCATGGATTGTCTCATGTATCCGTAAGGCTTACATCCTTACAGGACGGGAGGTGCCCTCACACATTAGGGCACATTCCACAAGGTCGATGGCGACTTCGACAGCTTTCTTAAGGGGTGTTCCCCTTGATGTGATCTGTAGAGCAGCGACCTGGTCTACACCGATGACTTTCGTGAAGCACTACAAGATGGACATAACGTCTCAAAGGGATGCCGCCTTCGGCCGATCGGTACTGTTTTCAGCGGTGGCATGATACCCGCCATCCAAGGTTAGAAGCTTGCTATTCTACCACTTAGTGCTATTCACGGCTGACCACGAAAAGAAAATATGGGTTGCTTACCTGTAACCGTAGTTTCTTGAGTGGTCAGCGTGAATAGCACGCTCCCGCCCATCCTCCCCGCTGTTTCTTTATATATGATCATGCCAGGCTTCTGTCTGCTTTTGCGGCGGAAGAGAACTGGCAGTTGGCCCCTCAGGAGGGCTATTTATACTAGCGGGGATGGTGCGCGGGGCCAACTGACAATTTCTATCTCGAGACTTCCGAGCTGCCTGCGCGAGCGCAGGGGTTAAACCACTTAGTGCTATTCACGCTGACCACTCAAGAAACTACGGTTACAGGTAAGCAACCCATATTTACCTAACAGCTGCCTCCATGAGTCCTTTTGCACTTGATATCTTCCCTTTAGTGCCATGAGATTTTTTTTCTGATGTAGTTAACAGAGATCTGTCCAATTAATATGGAATCCTTTTTTGCTAACATTTCTGAGGGGTTGAAAAATTCCACTGTTCATAGTTGTTTATCAATCTTGGTGTGTTTTTCTCTCTATATTAAGAATTCTTTAGTAGTCTATTTTTTATTGCTGCTTTAAACATCTGTGAATCATCCACTATTAATGATCAGTGCTGAGAACAGGCTGTCACACTGGTGTTTCTGTGCATGTTTGTGCAACAAGCAGTTGAGGATTGTGTTTATGGTTTTATAATTAGTCACCATCTTTTTCTGATTTGGGGAAACACAGTCACAGGTTTCCTGCAGCAACTGCCTCAAAGAGTGAGTTCCCCCTTCTTTTGTGTTCATAACTTTGATACTCTGAACACAATATTGTTATATGATAATAAATATTATTATAGCAGTGGTGCTTCCCAAATCACAGCCATTATCTGTTTAATAAAGCTTGCTATTGTAACAGATACTGAAGATATTGAAACTTATATTGGAGCAAACTCCTAAGAGGGGCATAAATATACCACAGGATAATATCACAATTTAACTTGAGCCTCCATTTCAACAGTTTGTTCTTAAAAATCCATACAGGTAATGACATGTTCAGTTTAGCATAGATAGGAACCCTTGTAGCATAATGGTTCACATATTTCCCTATGTTAAAAGTCCAGAAGCCAGGAAAGCAACTTTAGTCATACTGTAACATGTAGGGCTGTTTCTGAAGGCAAAACATTGTTTCAATTTCGGAATTGGATGTTGATTTTGTTCAAAAATCAGATGTGATTGACTTCCGGATTTTTTGAATTTTTTAAAAATTGATTCGGAAGTATTTCCGAAATTTGGAAGTCTTCGGAAGTCTTCAAAAATGGCATCCACTTTAAAAAATGGGCAAAAAAATCAGCAGAAGGGAGAGTCAGCTGTTAGCCACCAGCCAATGAGCAATCAGCAAGAAAATTCGGAAATGACACCTGAAATTCGGAATTCCAAAATTCGGAATTTGGAATTCCTGTTGGGAGGACTGCTCTCAAAATTGCTTCAAAAGTCGGAAGTAGGCAAAAAACTTCCAAAATTTGGAAGTATCCGAAATTCGGAAACAGCCCTAGTAACATGCTCACAAAAAGCAGTTTCCATAAATGCTTTCATTTTGTTAAGCTTGGTACGTTGGCTATGTTCACCAAGTCAGGTCATGTTTCAGAATTTGGACTAATCTACATTATATTTCTGGGGGAGGCTTTGTAAAAGGCACTTATTCTGGATAATTTTATTTCTATTTTCTGTACCAGGGGTGTTTAACTTCTTGGCTTCTCTGGGTCATATTGGAAGAAGAAACGTTGTCTTGGACCATACATAAAATACTCATAAGACTCATGATACTGTAGCTGATGAGCAAAAAGAAAAAGTAAAATTGCCGTGCATAATTTTCATATTGCCTCCATAGATAAGCAAAAAAACCTGTGTAAGAATCCTAATTATGTAATGCCCCATTCGGAAGGTCTTTTAAAATAGTTAAGCATGTCTTCAGTCGGAACTGTTTGCAATTATGATACAAATTATGGAAAATACTCCAATATTTGAGAATGTAGCATACTCTGATTATTCCATTCCATTCTGTTGTTGTCTACAAAGTTCACAGTAGTATTTATTTATCATATCAGGAGCGAACCAATGTATTTGAGAAAATGCAAAATTTAAAAACTTGGCATTTTATTAAATGTCCTTTCACCAGTAACTGGCCACTTGGAGTGCCTCTAGTGTTGCGATAAAAATGTCCTCCATTGTGCATGTGGTAAGGCTCAGGCTAGTAACTTTTATATTAGTAAAATTACAAAAAATCATGAAAAAAATCTCATAATGTTTTCAGTAAGTTTACGATTTTGTGTTGGATTGCATTCATAGCTGTCCTGGGTTGGACAAGCCTGTTTTATAGTGTGCCCTTTCCCCTTAGATCCAAAACAGCAGTAACAGCCATAGCATTGAAAAATGATTGTGTTCTTGGGAGAAATGCAAGCTGCCATAAATGCCACATAACAAGCGACTTCTTCTTTATTTGAAGTTCAGTACAGAACTGTAACTGGGTTCCTTAGGGCCCTTCCAGACAGGGCCCATATCCTGGGCCCTGTCGGACTTTTACTTGAGGTGTTCAAATGACGCCTCAGGTAGAAGATGATTAATTTCTGACAAAGCAGGAAAACCTTGCTTTGTCATGAATTATTTAGATAGCCCATTAGATTTGGGCCTTCCTGAAAGACCCAGTTCTAATGGGGTATGGACCCCACAACCCACTTCGCTCCTTTGGGTTCTATGAGTATAGGGAAGTGAAGAGGGGAGCTACCAAACCCTCCAAAAGCCTTAAAAATAAGTGCAAACTTACTGGGCTGCCATGTGGTCTCTTCTACAGACCTCCTGGAGTGTACCAATGACGCGCCCGGGGGGAGGGTTGCTGCTGGCGCCCCCTGCCATGTTATTAGTATGCTCCACAAGGTCTGCACAAGATGCCTCAAGGTAGCCCAGTTAGTTTACTCTTATTTTAAGGGCTTTTTAAGGGGGGGGGGGGGTCGGTGTCCTCATGCCGTCCCAAACATTACGAGAGGGGGCATGTGGACACCCAATGTGCAAAGTTTGTTTGTTTTAGGTGTGGGGGCTTAAACCTGCTTCAAAATGGGTTTCTTTAACCTGCTGCAAAACAGGTTTAATGTGTGTCTGGAAGCGCCTTAGATATGTAGCCTTGTAATTTGGGACAGCAGCGGTGGAAGTCCCACTTCCATTCATGTTGGCATTAATTCTCTTTTATTATTTGCCCGCTTAACAGTGATAGTCGAACTGATTTGCATGAGAAATTGATGTTAGCACTTCCTTTTCATTGTTGCTGCCGGAGCGTTTAACTCCCCCCCCCCCGAATTGGAGTGGCATGGTGCATTGTTGTTATTTTTTGTTGTGTGCATACATGTTTTCTTCGATAGCAACACCAAAGATGTGTTTGCCAGCATCCTGTCTCTTCCCTTGGCTCTGACCTCTTGCTATGCTGATTTGTAGTTCCAAGTCTGGAGCTAGAGAGACATGGCTTGCTTTTGTAGTTGTTTCCGGAAGCTGCTCTAAGTTCCTTGGCAAGCAGTGCCCAAATGACAAAGTGAGAACATCTTCTCCACCTTCAATTTGCATATGTATCTTATTCATAGTTGTGATCCTTGCCTCTTCATGTACCTAACTTGAAGGCTAACACTTTTCTTGTTACTACAGTCTGTGAATTAGTTTCCATGTTAAAAGCTATAAACCCTATGTGTAATAGTCTCAAAAAGGCTGTGTTTGTGGGTTGGTTTTCTCTATATATTTTTGGAAGTCCCTCAGAATCTAGTAGGCAGGTTTCCTTAGTATGTGTGAATGTAAGTGATAGTAGTTCTGTAGCCTTAAGGTGATAATCAGGTTCCCAATACTATGTAATTTATAATATCAAAAATAATGGTCCTTGAAGCTATTTATTATAAAAATAAAGCCCTCAAGAAATGTCAGTTAATATTCTTGGCATGTATAATTATACCCACTGTAGACTCAGCCATGTGCTGTTTTCATACCTTCTATTTTAGGGTGCTGTCGAACTGGAGAGTTACCTATCTGATGCTGTTGTATTAATACCATGACTTTATGGTGATAGACACTTTAGGAACTGCGATCTGGGTTCTTGAATACTTTGTCTTTGACTTCACGGATTTGAGATTATGTGCTGCCTTTACAGCTAACAGCTTGTCGTGACCACCTTCCATCTAGAAATCTATGTCCTAAATGTGAAAGGCCATGTGGATCCAGAATAGGTCTTCAGTCATTTACAGATCTATTGCTAAGGTTCTATCTCTGGAAGACAATCATACTAGCCATGAGTGATCATCCACAAAATATATGTTTTCAATAGTGGTGTCAAAGTAGAGGCAGCAGCTAAAAAAGCTATCTCAAATCCCCCTTTACACCTAATTCAGCCTCCTTTACATCTAACTATTCCGGGTTTGTTGGCTTGGGGCCCTTCCACACTTGCCCAAATGCTAGTGAAATCAGCATTTTAAATGCCCATTTCACTCTTTTTTGTGTCCAGACCACATGTATAATCATACCAAGATTTACCTACAAAAATACATTCTGTTACTTGTTTTGTTCCCTTTTTGTATTTTGCAAGTACGTCAAGCTGCTGGTTCTCTTGCCAGGAGAGGCATCCACTTTCACATGAGATTAATATTTTATTTGAATGATTACTGGAAATGCATTTATTTAACAATATTTCTTTTTGGATGTTCTTTTGACTCTCATGTATCATTGGTCAGTCTGTTAAAAAGCATAGTGAGATGGAAAGTTTGCTATATTTGCTGCTTGTAAATCAGTATTGTAATTGAACCCATTTTGACAGTCATGTTGAACCCTTTATATTTGTTTTAAGGGTATGTTCAACTTCATACATATCAAATACATTTTAATATGTATGTCCTCGAATTTTCAGTGGCAGTTTGCTCCAGGTTCATGTCCAACAATGCATCTCAAGTATAATGTTTTACAATACTGTATGTATGCACTCCTTTCCATGTTTGATGCCATTCTCTACCTTGTTAGAAGCATGGATATTGAAACTTTCCCCGTAAATGTGTGTGGGTAGGGGATGTGGACTGGAAGCGCTTTTCTGTGTTAAAGGGCCTTTGGTTATATAACCTAGAAATCTACCATCTCAACATCTCTCTTCATTTTAAGACTGGATCTAAAATATGCTTCCATTAGTAACTAACCTGGAGTCTGCCAGCTCCAGTTACCAGAAAACCAATTTTGTTAAAGTCCTTTGGCCTTTTCATTGGTGGCTGGAACTGATTTCTCAGCCAGACATCACTTCTAGGCACATTCCTTGAAGTTTTGGGGCAGGATCCTTTGACCTAGCATTTCCCAGGAAATATGTGCCCTTTAGAAGCTGTTAATGGCTGGGTTTTTAAAGGGTGATTATGCCTCCACCAAATCAAGGTTAGTGTCTCTGAGATTGGATCTACATTGCTGTATATTGCAGTTAGGAACTGCATTATATGGTTAGTGTATACCAGTGGTCCCCAACTTTTGGGCCTCCGGGTGTTTTGGACTTCAGCCCCCACAGTTCCCAACAGCTGACAAGCTGGCTGGGATTTCTGGGAGTAGAAGTCCAAAACACCTGGAGGCCCAAAGGTTGGAAACCACTGGTATAGACTCATGTGACCCAGCCTGGATGTTCCAAGAACCACATGACTCTATTCTCACTCTTGGACTAATGTATAATAACATTGTTACTGTCTGTTTTGTTATAGTGGGAGAGTGTAGATCTTAAGCTTGGAAATGAGCCATCAAAAAGTTATTTGCTTGAAATCTGTGAATGATGTTGTTGTGGGTTATGCTCCAGGTAGAATCTTCCTACTTTAAACTATGTCTTTATTCTCTTTAGTGTCTGGAGTAGGGGCACAAGTATGGTAGCAGTTATGGTGGCAATTCCTTTGATATCAGTTATCAGGTTATCTCTCTCAACAGAAGGGCTTACTTACTTTTGTTCCCGAACTTGTCCCATTTTTTTCTTCCAATAACTTCAGTGTATTGCAGTGGCTCATACAATCAGTCTGTCTCTTTAAATCTTAAAAGGGTGGACTGTTAATTCATTTCTTGTTTGAGGACTATAAAGGGGAGAGCACCTGACAGATGCTACTATCCTAGCAGATTGCATTCATTTTCCTTGGTCACAGATTTGTCTGGACCACTTGCCTAAGATTTGGAGGAGTACAGTCATCATAAGGAGCATGGAATGGCGCATGAAGCCATTTGGAAAACACAATACAATGAGGCTTCAACCCTATACTTACCTGGGAGGAAACTTGATGGAGCATACTTCTGAAGTGACACATTGAATTGCACTATAAGCAGTTACAAAAGGGAAATGAACACAAAGCAACAAAGTTTAAAAAAAACCCACAATGCTATGTGAAAACTTGGTTTAGAGAACGATAATTTGTGGAGGGCAGTATTACCGGTAAATAGCATATTGATGTTAAAAATAAAACACTTAACCTCTATGAAATTTAGAATAGCTGTCTTTTAGTTAAATTCTCCACATATTATACCTCTTTAAACATTACCTGCTTATTCCTGGTTGTATCCATTTGGAGAAAATGTGGGAAGAAAAATCTAAAAATCTCATTTTGGTCCTTTTCTTTTAGAGTCAGATGTCAAGCTGCTTCCCTCCCTGGTGTCCAAATGCAATCTCTTTTTAATTAAAAAGGAAAGGAAAAGCCAATTGCTTGGCTTGTGCCCTTGGTTGATAGCAGTGAAGAATGCAGCTTGGCTCCCTGCAAACAATTCAACTTCAAGAAATTACTAAGTGGCATTGCCGTGCAGAAAATACACTTCTGCTCTTGTTGTTATCATTCCATTTTCTTTGTAGTAATCTAACCCTGTTCATTTCCCTGTAACCCACTTAAGTCTTTTGGTTCTTAAGCATTTTGGACATTCTTGTAAGGTGGACACATTCTGCATTTATATGTTACATAACTTAGCACCCAGAACCTTCCCCTGCCATTGAATTTTCACCAGGGTGCTGTTTACTCTGTTTTGGTAGATGTTTTCAACAGCATATAGTGTCTTATTTGCAAGGAAGGACAGGGTATGTTGGATTGTAGTGCCTAGTATTTTGTGATGGTAACAAATCGGTAGCTCAGTTGTAGCTCTTGCCTTTAATTGATGGCAATGAAGAATACAGACTGGCTCCCTGTGGACAATTCACCTATGCTTTTCAATGCTGAGATATTTGTCAGCAGTGGGTGTTCCTGCTAATTATTCCCATGCCTCAAACATTATGTTGAAAGGGGTTTTAATATACATTGCATTTTCATAATGATGTGTATATTCAGAACCACTCCCAGGTTCTTGGCTATGTAGATATGTAGATTGTTTTGAGAAATTGATAGAAGTATATATGTATACAACATTGTGTCAGTAATGCCAGGCTCTTGTACCTGAGAGTCTTCAGATGCTGGGCTATGCAAATGTTGTCATCTCTGCCCTTTCACCATTACATTGCATGGCTTTAGATCTAACAGGATGAAAACTGACTTTCATTTGTGGTTTAAAATGTCCTGTTGTACCCATGGATATTTCCACAGGTTCTGTCGATATGAGACATATCCTTCAGTGAAATCTGGTTGATGAACACCTTTTAAAAATTGTAACCTCTCCCAGCAGGTAACACCAAATAATTAGGATTGCTCTTCTTGTCCATTCTTCAGTTAGGTTAATCTAATCGATGCTTTGATTTAAAAATCTGAGTACAATTTGAAAATGTACATTTTCTTAGAATATACAAAAGCGTGAGGAGGGAGGCACTGTCTTAGAAATATCATTCCCCCTTCTCTCACACTGTAAACGGCCCGAAAAAGGCTGCAGTGCTATTGAGAAGGATTTAAAACTTCCATACTTTCTTATGCAATTTAAAAAAATCTTTTAACAAAGCTTTGCTAAAAGGGAATCTCGCGTCAGCTGGTCCATGACGTCACGAAGAGTTGGAAACAAGTGAACGAATAAACAACAACAAAGAAAGCTTTTAGCATCAGAGAAGTGGTATAAATCTCACTGAACAGGTCAAAGGCTGAACTCTAGCACCTACAAACAATGACTTATCTGGGTGTCACTGATGATAGTGTTTGATAAGCTTGTCTTCCTCATTCCTCCGTTAATCTTCTGTTTGTATGCAAACCTGCACCTGCCACCAAGAAAGTCACTTTCCTTTTTTCTTGTTCACTACATAGCACTGTGCTGAGAGAAGAATCTTGAAATCAGAGCTTCAGAGATTTGTAGTCCACCAAATTAAATTCAAATGCTTGAAATTTTGTGGGTTGGCACTAAAAAAGTAAGGTCATCTATTAGAATAGGATGCACAAAAGTGTGATTACAATTATACTGAGGAGTGGCTGTAGCTTTGTGGCAGGGATTACTATGTGCCACATGGTTCCAAGATTTGGTCTCATATGTCTCCAGTTAAAAGAACAAGTGACCATTAATCCGAAAGGCTACTAGAGAACAGCTGGACATTTATTGAACATGCTGATCTTCACTTGTGCTGGATTACATCCCCCCAGATTCAGCTAATGGTGAATGGGCAGAGATGATGGAAATGGTTTTTTTGGGGAGGGCATCACATTGGCTCCATCTACACTGCCATATAAATCAATGTAGCATCCAAATGATGCACCCAGGCTAATGTAGTTTAACCTGTGGTAAGCCTTTCACTCTCGCTTACACTTGAGTTAAAAACACCTGCAATGATCTGGCAGTAGAGACTGCCATCTGGGGCTACCATGCATGATCCCAGTTGGTGTCCCCATAGCCACCCCGTTCTACTGGGCTCAGACAGCCTGGGAGGTAGGATGGCAGTGCCTCCTGAGTCTTCCTGTGCCTGATTACCCCCAAAACTGCAGGGAATCATTCTTACCATTGCAGGAAGCCAACCCTGCAGTTCATCTGGACCCAAACCATGTAGGACTTTAAGGGTCATAATTAACACTTTGTACTATGCCTGGAAACTAAATGGCAACCAGTGGAGTGACTTTAGTATGGATGTAATATGCTTACTCCTGGAAGTTCCTATAACCAATTTGGTTCCCATATTTTGAACCTACTGGAGTTTCTTATCTTGGTACAGAAGTAGCCTGATGTAGAGCACATTTCAAAAGTCCAACCGTGAGGTTACCAGCACGTGCACTACCATGTTTAGTTCCTCCAATTCTAGGAAGAGGTGCAGCTGGCACATCAACCGAAGCTGGTAGTAATCACTTCTGACCATTGCATCTACTTAGGCTGACATTTGGAGAGAGATCTAAGAGCACTCCCAAGTTGTGAACACAGTCTTTCAAAGATAGTTTAACACCAACCAGGACTGGTTGACACACTTCTAGTGCAAGGTTAGGACTCTTGACGGCAAACATCTCTGTTTTATCTGAATTTAGTTTCAAATTGTTTTTCTTCATCCAGCCCATTAGTGCCACAATGGGTTAATTCCTTGTGCTGGCTCAACTGCTGATCTGAAGGTCGGTGGTTTGAATCCGTGAGACAGGGTGAGTTCCTGTATGTCAGCTCCAGCTTCCCATGTGGGGACATGAGAAAAGCCTCTCACAGGATAGTCAAACATCCGAGTGTCCCCTAGGCAATGTTCCTGCAGACAGCCAATTCTCTCACCACAGAGGGGACTTGAAGTTTCTCAAGTCAAGAAACCTTCTCTATGCATTCATTCAGAGAACACACACTATCCTTAGCTGAGGCTATTTTAAAGGCATGGATAAATATATTTGTAGTCACAAATATATGTGTAGCCACAATGGGACTCAGAATCAGCATTTTTGTGCCGGTTTGAGCCATAATATGAGGTTGTATGTAAGCACCCATTGTGGAAGATGTCATTGGAACAGATGGGCTACACAGGAATTGGTTTGCGACAACTTGGGGGCATTCTTTGTGTCTATGTGATGCCAATAATGGCAAACTGGACTTTGTAAACTATGCAAAATATTAATCTTAATGGGCAACATTGGCCAATATTGAAATTACCCAACATTGAAATATATTGGCAGACTGCATCTTCCATAAACTTGTCTCCATGAAGAGTCACTAGGAGTTGTGGGCTGTAGTTCATTAGCTCTTGGAAGGCCACATTTTCCCTATCCCTGCTTTATCTGACCAGGTGATCCCAACATTCCTTGTTTCTCTCTTTAACGGGCTTCATCTCAAGGAGTTTCTCATGATTTCATTCTCATGATTAGCTGTAGAAAAAAAATCAGTCCTAGCAAGTGAAGTTCAGTGACAGTCCAGATGGAACATCTGACTGGCAGGCTTGCTGCTTGAAAGCTACTGTACATTGAAAGGGATGTGATTCTGTGTTGGTGCACTACAAAGACATTATAGCATTGGGTCAGGTTGTACATTTGATTTTCTTTCATGTAAATTAAGAAGTAGGGTTTCAGGATCCCTTGTGGTGCAGTGGGTTAAACCCCTGTGCCGGCAGGACTGAAGACCGACAGGTCGCAGGTTCGAATCTGGGGAGAGCGTGGATGAGCTCCCTCTATCAGCTCCAGCTTCTTATGTGGGGACATGAGAGAAGCCTCCCACAAGGATGGTAAAACATCAAAACATCCGGGGGTCACCTGGGCAACGTCCTTGCAGATGGCCAATTCTCTCATACCAGAAGTGACTTGCAGGCTCTCAAGTTGCTCCTGACACCAAAAAAAGGATCCTCATAGAGTTTATCAAGAACTTTATGAACTTGGGAAGTGTTTCTGACTTCATACATTGGAAATGGCAAAAGAAGAGAGGCCATCCTAAAGCCCATAAAGAGCATGGACATTGGTATATACCAAAGGACTGTACCACTTTCCTGGTTTTTCCATTTTAGCTTGTAAATTTGAGTAAGATATGAACAGCTGTGGGAGGTTAGGGGTTTTTATTAGCTCTCCAAGAGACCTTGCGGGGTGATATCACACATTGCACCCCTGGTAAAGCAATCAACAAAAATGTTCCCAAATGCTTGCAATGGTCTGGGGGAATTTTGTCCATGCCTTTACGACCTCCTGAGCTTTTTAGGCCGAGATGAGTTTTTAACAATAAGAAGTGGTTGGAGATTACCCTCTGGAAGCGCCCTAAGTGTGTTTACTTCACTGGGGCTAGTACTTGAGTCTAGTCCTTGGGTTGAATATAAATAAGAGTTCTAGTGCATCCCCCCCCCTTTTTTTTTTGAGTGGAAGAGAAATTTATCTCCCGAGCTTCTATTCAGTTTGGTTCCTCAGTGAGAATTAGGCGAAAGGCAAATAACATTTTCCTGAAAACAATAAATGTGGTTTCCCAAGTACTGGGAGATACTCAACTGGTTTTTCTTGTTGTGTGACTTGGCATGTTACAACACATAAAAAGGCTTTTTCACGTTCCTCCATACACACTTAATAGTCCATTCTTATGCTCGTCCATACCCAAGGGTTGTGTTCATTGCCTTATAGTGGTGTGGCCTTCAGCATCGAAAAAGCAGAGCTATTCAGGTAGGGAATCAAAGTGGATGTTTGATTTAATGGGCAATTGCAGTGATTGCTTGTTTGGTTATGAAATTTGCATTTGTATCATACTACAGAATTCCTTCTATTTCCTCAAGGGAGAAAGTGTGTGTAATGTTTGTATCAGGGCTAATTCTTATCAATCTATTTCTTTTAAAAAATATCTTGTGACAAGAGGGGAATATAATTTGAAATAAAATGAAACTTTTGGTAGCTTGGAACTCCTAGATTTCTTTTTTATTTCTACCAAGAAAATTAGTTGTAATTAAAGTAATGTAATAAAAACAGAATAGTTTGTAAATATTAATATTGTAGTTCAAACTTGCACTGTATGCTTTTGTAAAAGAAAATAGTACTCAAAGCATCAGCATCTTCTTAGGTCTGCTCAAAAAGTACACAGTCAGATATCTGGCTTGGTTTTTGTCATGGTGATAATGTGCATATTTAGAGTGAAGGTTTTCCAATATTTCGTTTTAGTTATTCTGCAAAGTACTGAAAATGACTAGTTTTCTTTTTTTTTAAATAATATTTTTTTAATTTTAAAATTGTAATGTACCCACAATACATATTACAAACATATACACATATATAGACAACCCGCCACCCACATACAATTACCCCTCAGCCCACCCCCTGTGCAACCTACCACCTTGGCTCCCAACACTGTTCTACGCAGAGTTTATGCATAGTTTTATATTACCCTCTGTTCTTCTAAATCAATAAATTCCTCTTGTTTTTATTTCTTAAATTCTCCCGTCAGATATTTTAAGGCCAACTTCCAATTTCTTCCAAAAACTTCATGACTTTCAAATTTCAGATTGCTGGAAATCTTGGCCATCTGTGCAAAATCCCACAATTTATCCTAGTTTTCAACATTATAGAAAGGAGTTTCTCTGTGCTTTTTCATTGCTCTGAGGATTCTTGAAAACCTCAGATAATGTGTGTAAGCCTGTTTTGAAGCCATAGGGGGGAAACCCATTTTTTCCAGTTATTTTAGAAATACTTGAAAATGCAGTATTAGCATTCTTTGCAGATTGAAAGTTACTTAATTACATTAGGAACTTAAATGCATTAATTTTAAAATGGGTGTCTCATAAAATTATGTTTGCCATATTTAGAGTACAATTTACTCAGAATACACTTAGAAATCGAACTTACTATTTAAAAATGTCATTTTATTTTTGTTAGAAATGGCACTACAGAGTTCTGAGCACTCAAACTAAGAAACCTCCTTTTATTCCAATAAAAAGAGGTGGATAGCAATGTTAGTAAAACAGGAAATTATTTTGTCTCTACTAGTTCTCCATAGTATCAGACAGACATAATAAACGCCTGCCCATAAAAAAACTGAAAAAGGAAACCAGATTTAGAAATTATAATAAATGAATAGGCCTACTTGTTGTTCATTTGTTCAGTCGCTTCCGACTCTTTGTGACCTCATGGACCAGCCCACGCCAGTGCTCCCTGTCGGCCGTCACCTCCCCCACCTCCTTCAGAGTCAAGCCAGTCACTTCAAGGATACCATCCATCCATCTTGCCCTTGGTCGGCCCCTCTTCCTTTTTCCTTCCATTTCCCCCAGCATCATTGTCTTCTCTAAGCTTTCCTGTCTTCTCATGATGTGGCCAAAGTACTTCATCTTTGCCTCTACTATCCTTCCCTTCAATAAGCAGTCGGGCTTTATTTCTTGAAGTCTTAAATAAAAGTCTTCCTTCTATACAGAATTCAGAAATGATTTTGCGGCAGTATATATTTGAACACTTTTTATTAAGTCCTTCTAAAAATATTCTTCAACACCTTCCCCCCAAGTTTTTTGGGGGGAAAAGGTTTTGAAGAAAGAAAAAATGTCCCTGGGAAACAAATCACAAGGGTTTCCATATTTTCCTTGAACATTTACATATCTAAATGTACTTAGAATACACAAACTGAAGCAACTAAACCAAAGCTACAACATTAGAGTTTCTTTTGATAAGGGACAGCTATTGCTATTGTTTGAATTGTTGGAACAGTTTGATGTTATGATGAATAGAGACACAGATATAACATTGTATTTTGTTTAGTCTGAAACCTAAATTTTGGCATCTTACTAAAAGCAGGCAAACCCTGCTTTGTCCTGAATTAATTAGATACCCCGTTAGACCCAGGCCTTCCTGAAAGACTCGGGTATAATAGATTATTGGACCTGTGGGGTCTCATCACCAGGTAATCCTGGGATTACCTGGGGTGAGTCCCCATTGTTATTTCACTTCTTCAGGCTTCCAAAAGCCCTGAGGAGTAAGATAGTACCCACTCCCTTCCCCCAAACCCCCCAAAACAGCCCTAAAAACTTGTAAAAACCGGGCCGCCATTATGGCGGTCTTGGAGTCCTCCTGGCAGATAGAAATTACACTCCAGGTGACCGGGGGTGGGGGTGGGGGGGTGGGGTGGGAGGAGGAGGAATATTGCTCCTTGCACCCCTTCATCTCCTGGCATGTCATTTCTACGCGCCAGGAGGATTCCAGAACTCCTGTAATGGCAGCCTGGTAAGTTTTTACATGTTTTTAGGACTGTTTTGGGTTTTTTTGGGGGGGGGGGCATGCCAACCCAGTAGATACTGGAATGGCATGAGGGACACCCCACTGGAAAAGCCTGTTTTTTTAAAGGCGGGCGTATGGATTTAAACCCATGTCAAATAAGGTTTTTAACCCACTTTGGCACAGGTTTAAACCATGTCTGGGAGCCCCATAAGTGTCATAATTGAATATTTTTAGTTATGGGTAGAATTTTATGGCTATTTGCTTAAAGTGCACACAATATTTTTAAAAGTTTCTTTTTTCTATAAGTGCCCAGCCCTGACTTGCAATTGTTTTAGTAATTTTAATCTATATCGTTATAAGTGAATTTTGTATGTTTTGAGCTGTAAGCTGCCTTGAGGGGTAGAGATAAGGTGAGATATAAATAAGGTAAATAGATAAATAAACAAATAATGTTAATTTCTTGTTTTTTCTGTTTTTTTCTAGAAATAAAAAATGGCATTTCGAAAGGCAATGAAAGGAACTGTTCTCATTGGGGGCGGTGCTGTAGCAACCGTTTTTGCACTCTCACAACTTTCTCAATATAGAAAAAAACACGTGAGTAGATTGTTTACTTGTTTTTGATGTGCTATTGTGCATGTAAGTTGAAACCTCACAATGTGTGGCTCAGTTATTCCCAGCTATATAATTCTGTCCCTATTTTGCTGGGGAACTGCAATAGCAAGCAAAGTGAGAGAGGCTTCATTGAAGCCTGCCTCACTTTGCTTGCTATTGCAGTTCCCCAGCAGAACAGAGACAGAATTATATAGTTGGGAATAACTGAACTGTTAAAAAGGGGGGTAGGGAGGGCAATGGGAAGTATTACATGTTTCTTTTAAAGTCCTACATTATCTTCTTGCACCCAGCACATTGAGAAATGTTTTTCCTGCTGCAAGCCAGAGTATGAAATATGTAAGACGTACCTCAAATAAAAATTACACCTGATATGATTGTGGGGGGCCATTTACCATATGTATGTGTTCTGTCAGGGAGTGGAGTAGCTTTGGTCCTTGAGATGTTGGTAGTCTTCATCTGTAATCCACTGGGGAAGTTGCACGAGGTACTCCAAAAGCTGAGCAAAGGTGCTTGAATTAAACAATAATAATGTAGACAGGAGAAAATATCCCACTGAGTTCGATGAGGCACACCACAAATTCCAATAGGTGGTAAAAATAACTGTATTGAATTCTCAATAAATGAAGAATTGCAGCGTCATGTGTCCATCAATTGCATATATACAAAACTCAAAACCAAGCAGCATGCATCTTCATCAATCCATATAAACAACGGATATGGAGTAGCCACATGTAGAACTCAAATAAAAGAGTGGACGAAGAGGGGGGAGTCCTGCATCCGAGGACAACTGATGTTTACAGGGTCCCCCACTCGTTTGGACCCCCTCCGGGATCTTTGTCAAGGCCTTATCGTCAACAAATAATAGAATGAATGGGTATCTTCCAAATCAAATTTTCATTTATATATCCATCGAAAATTCTTGTATAAGCAATTCTGCCTAGAATGCAAACATAAACAAACTATAAGAATATATACAAAATACCATATTCATACACACATAATGCGAATCAAAATATGCATGAGCAACATTAATATCCTGTGATATATATAGCATACCAATTCCATATATAGAGAGGTAAGTATCCTCCGAGAAATGCTCCAGTGTAGCAACCCAGTTCTCTTTTGTGCCTGGGGGGCAGGGGGCTGCACCGGGGGTCCCACTTGCATTAGAGCCAGCCGCAGCTGATGAGGAAATGGAGGAAGGGGTTAATGAGCTAGCTGGGCCTTCCTCTCCCACTGAGAGCTTGGCTTGGGATGATGGTTGGCCGGACGGCTATGATAACTGGGAAGGTTAGACTGATTCAGAAAGTGTTGATAGTGACGAGGGGATTAAGTATAGGATCCGTGGGAACGGATCCTCAGTAGCTCGGCCACTTCTATTCTAAGCGGAGTGAAGCGAGCAGAGGACCACGGATCCAAGTTGCCGGCTCGTGTCTTGCCAAGAGGTTTCTTGGGCCCTGATTGAACTTTGTCTTATTCCTTGATCCGCATTGCTTGCGGAGCCCTTTGCCAAGCCTTTTACCAAGCATTTGCCAAGCCATTGTTTTGGATTACTACGGACTCTTTCTTTGGATTGAACTTTTCAATATTTTTATGGACAATTACCTTTTCACCTGTTCTTTATTATTCAACTAGCTGTACCCGGCACGCGTTGCTGTGCCCTATTTAGGAGATGCTGGGGGGAAGTCTGAGTATATAAGGGTTTGAAATGATGCTACTTATGGTCTTGGTGGGTGTGTGCATGTGTATATGTGTGTATGTAGTGTATATATGTGGGTGTATATGTATATATGTGTATGTGTGTTTATATATGTATGCGTGTGTATGGTACTGTATATGTGTGTGCATGTGTACATACACATGAGGTGGGGCGAAGAGAAGGAGCCTGGGGCTGACGTGGGGTGGGGGGGGGTTGGGGCCATAGGCTGAGGGGGAGAAGGAAAGGTCCTGAGGCTGATGGAGGAGAAGAAGGGGGCTGAGGAGGGAAAAGAAGGCGACAGCAGCGACCCCAGTCCTTTCCTCTTCACCCTCTGCCATCCGGAGGGCAGTAGCGGTGAGGGCTGCGTCCCCAGGCCTCGTCCTTCTTCACCCTCCGTCCTCCGGAGGGCAGGCTCAGGGGCGCGGCGTCTTCTCGGAGTAACCAGGAGGTCTCCTTGTGGTAGCCGCTGCTCCGTGGCGGCCGCCATCTTTCCTGGTGGCACCTCGGGCCAGTCGGGGGCGGAACCTGCGGTATGCGGCATCAGTTTCCGGGCGGACCATTTTTCCGACGGATTGACTTCCGTCGGAGCCTTTTCTGCCGGACCGGAAGTGGTTCGGCCGCCATGTTGTTTTGTAGTTTTTTGTTGTTTTTTGCAGTGTTGCTTCCCCGGAGAGCCGCAGAAGCGACCGATGCGGCAGAGAGCGGCTGCGCGGTGAAGTTGATGGTGTGTGGGGAGAGAGGGGGACGGAATGGGTTGGGGGTTGGGGGAGTCAGAGTGCGCAGTGTGTTTGCTGTCTCTCTGTCCTGCGTTGTGGTGTTGGGGGGGTGTAGTGCGCCTGCGCGATGGCTCTCACTGTGTTCTGCGCTCGTGGCCAGCGCAGAACGGGAGTCAATGGGCGGTTTTGGGGGCTGTTTTGGGGGTTGCAAGTTAGTGAGGTGGGTGTTTTAGGGTTATGTCTGTACCTCGTGGTCTGGGGGAATGTGCGTCGTGGGATTTGTGTTTGGGGGGGTTATGGTTTGGCCGTGCATATCCATCTTTGCACGACCACGTCTCCTTTATATATATAGATAAATAGTTAGCTGATTACCGTCTCTCTGTGTGTGATTAAGGGGCCGGCCGAGTCCTTGCATCATGACAGTTGGCCGAGCTACTCCACGAACCCCTTTTCACACCACAGGACGCCCCAGGAAACGCGGACAGCGGGCCGGGGCCATGGCTCAGTTAACTGCGGCTCAAGTGGCCAAGATGCAGCAGGAACTGGGAGAGCTGCGAGCCAGAGCTGGTCGACATCCTTCGGTGGCTACTCCGGCCCGGTTCAGTGGGAATCCAGCTCAAGTCAATGTGTTCATTGGACAATGTGAGATGTACTTGGAGCTCCGGCCCATGGAGTTTGCTACTGAACGAGCCAAGGTGGGCTTTGTCTACATGTTACTGGAAGGGACAGCGGCAGCCTGGGCCACCACGCAGATTAAGGCCGCATCCCCCCAAGTGGCCACGTTGGCGGCGTTCCTGGAGGCCATCAAGACTACTTGGGGAGATCGGAAAGAGAGCTGGATCGCTTGTCAATGAGAGACATGCCTTTGTCCCAGTACATCTCCCGGTTCCGTGTGCTGGCAGCCCAAGTGGATTGGAACCCCGCTGCCCTGCGTTACCAGTATATGAAAAGTCTGTCGCAGGAGATGCAGCAAGAGATCCTGAGAGGGGCCACTCGACCTGCAGACCTGGAGGAGGCGATCACTGTGAGCATCCGGGTGGAGGCTGGATTGCAGACCCGGAAACGATGGGACAAGGGTGCCGGGGAGAGACCGGGGGCGCGCAAGGAGACGGGGGCAACCAGTTCCCGTTTTGACCGTTCGCACCGGCTCCCCAGCCTTTGGATGAACCGGAGCCCATGCAGCTAGGGCATGTGAGACCTAAAGTGGACGCTGCCGAGAAAGCCCGACGCCAGCGGTTGAATTTGTGTTGGTACTGTGGGGGAGCCGGACATTTTTCCAGAGAATGCCCCCAGAAGTCGCGCGGCAAGACCCCCCGGGCCTCTGCCGTGTTCGAGGGCCCCCAAGGGGCTGAAGAGGCCATCCAGACGGCAGGGGAAGGGGTCGGCTGAGTTTAAGAGGGTTCGCTAACTCGGCCGCAGTCACTAACCTCCCCCCAGAACCCCAGACTGGACAATTGTTCCTGGTGATGGTCTCCCTCTGGTCGCAAGAGAAAGGGCCGATGATGGTGCATGCCATGATCGACTCGGGGGCCACCAACAACTTCATCGATGCAGACTACGCCAAGTCAGTCGGACTACAGTTTCATGCTCTCAAAGAGCCTAAAGGAGTACAAACCATTGTTGGGAGAACCTTGAAAGCCGGGGCCGTGACCCAGTACACCGCCCCTACCAAGATGTGGACAAGTTCCCACAAAGAGGACATTTCTTTCCTTGTAACCAAGTTGTCCGATTTCCCGGTGATCCTGGGAATCGTCTGGCTGACGCTCCACGACCCCCAGATCTCCTGGGCCAAGAGACAGTTGCAGTTTTCCTCTGAACATTGCTAGGGACATTGCATGACAGCTCGGGCCTGCCAGGCTCAAGAGGTAGAACAAGCCGCCACCTTGCCCAAAAAGTACGCAGGGTTTTGGGATGTGTTCAGCGAGAAGGAGGCGGAATGCTTGCCTCCCCATCGACCCTACGATTGTGCCATTGAATTAGAGCCCGGAGCCCCTATCCCGCGTGGTAGACTCTACCCTCTCTCGGAACCAGAGCAGCAGGCTCTCCGAGAGTTTTTGGATGAGAATCTGCGGAAGGGCTTCATCCGGCCTTCTCAGTCCCCGGCCGGAGCGCCCATCCTGTTTGTCAAGAAGAAATCGGGGGAATTGCGGCTCTGTAATGACTATTGGGAGCTCAACAAGATCACGATTTGGAACCGCTACCCCCTGCCCTTGATCCCTGAACTGTTGGAGCGGATGTGGGGTGCCAAGGTTTTCACCAAACTGGACCTGAGGGGGGCCTATAATCTGGTGCGGATTCGGCAAGGAGACGAATGGAAAACCGCATTCCAGACCAAGTGGGGAAGTTTCGAATACCTCGTAATGGGATTTGGTTTGTGCAACGCTCCCGCCTGTTTCCAACATTTCATGAACGACATCTTTCGGGACCTGCTGGATCGTTATCTAGCAGTGTACCTGGACGACCTGCTAATTTTTTCTCCTGATCAGGCGACCCACGACCGCCATGTGAAGGAAGTGCTTCAGAGACTGAGAGACCACGGTCTCTATGCCAAGCTGGAGAAGTGCGCGTTTGATCTACGCGAGGTCGATTTCCTGGGCTATCGCATCTCTCCCACGGGCATAGCCATGGATGATACCAAGGTTCAAGCTGTGGCAGACTGGGCGGCTCCAGCCAGCAAAAAAGACATTCAAAGATTCCTGGGCTTTGCTAACTACTACAGAAAGTTCA
This sequence comes from Anolis apletophallus, assembly GCA_030556195.1. NCBI lineage: Eukaryota > Metazoa > Chordata > Lepidosauria > Squamata > Anolidae > Anolis > Anolis apletophallus. Next base: position 146,142,821 of record JARBWK010000002.1, read on the forward strand.
TTCCTGACTTTGCCAAGTGGGCTGACCCCATCACTCAGTGTTTGCGGGGAAAGGTGCCGTTCTGGTGGACACCGGAGGTGGACGTGGGGTTCCGGAAGTTGAAGCAGCTGTTCACCACACAGCCGTTTCTGCAGCATCCCAACCCCCGCACCCCTTTCATCGTGCAAGCTGATGCCTCAGATGTAGCAGTGGGAGCGATCCTGCTACAGCCGCAGGGGACAGACCTTTTGCCCTGTGCCTACTACTCCCGGCAGCTGACTGCGCTGGAAAAGAACTATACCATTTGGGAGAAGGAGCTCCTGGCCATTAAGGTAGCTTTTGAAGTTTGGAGACATCTGCTTGAAGGGGCCAAATTTCCAGTGGAAGTTCACACCGACCACCGGAACTTGGAGCACTTGAAGACCCAGCGCAAATTGAACCAGAGGCAACAGAGATGGTCCCTGTTCTTTGAGAGATTCAATTTCCGCATTCACTATGTGACCCCCAAGCAGACCAAACAGGCCGATGCGTTGTCTCGGAAGCCGGAGTATGTCAGCGGTGGAGAAGGGCTTCCCGAGGCACGGCTGCTGAAAGCGGAGAACTTTGCCGCCATTGGCGCAGCTCCTGCGCCGGCCCCGGTGGTCAACCCAGCCCCGGGGGACAAAAGACCTCTGAGTGACCGGATCCACGCTCGTTAAAAGGGAGACCCTTGGGTGCAAGAACAGTTGACCAAAGGGTGCAATCCCTTTCCAAGTCAAGAATGGGGTACTCTACCACCGCGAGTGCGTTTACGTTTCTCCCGGGCCCGAGAGAGAGGACATTCTCAGACTTTGCCATGATAGCCGGGACATTTTGGACTGTTCAAGACTCTACAGTTGGTGCTGCGGGATTTCTGGTGGCTCAAAGTGCGGAGGGCCGTTGAGGATTACGTCAGCACTTGCCCTGTGTGCCAACGGGCCAAGAAGGCGGGGGGCAAGCCGGCCGGGTTGCTCCAGCCGCTCCCAACCCCTTCCGCTCCTTGGAAGATGATTTCGGCCGATTTCATCACTGACCTGCCAAAGTCCAAGGGGTTCACCACGATCCTGGTCGTGGTGGACTGTCTCACCAAGATGGGCCACTTCATCCCCTGTGTGGGGGTCCCTACTACTAAAGAGACTGCTGATATGTTTGTGCAACATGTGTTTCGCTTGCATGGACTGCCACAGAGTTTGGTGACGGATCGAGGCACCCAATTCACTTCCCAGTTCTGGCGGGCTGTTCAGAAGTTGCTGGGGATTGGGGCACGGATGTCTACGGCTCATCACCCCCAGACCGACAGGCAGACCGAAAGGGTTAACGCCACGTTGGAACAGTATCTGCGGTGCTATGTCAACTATCAGCAAAACAACTGGGCGTCCTTGTTGTCCTTGGCAGAGTTTGCTTACAACAATGCGACGCAGGAATCCATCAAAGAGACTCCTTTCTTTGCCAACTATGGCCACCATCCCAGGTTCTACCCTCCTGTAGACCAGTCCGGAGATGTGCTGGCAGCAGAAGATTGGCTGCAGGAGCTGACTGCAATGCAGAAGATGCTGCGCACTCAATTGGACCAGGCTAAAGCAGATTACAAGCGGATGGCTGATCGGTGGCGCCAGGAGGGTCCTGCGATCCAGGTGGGAGACAAAGTTTGGCCGTCTACCAAGAACTTGCCTACGCAGAGACCTAGCCGCAAACTGGATGCGAGATTTTTGGGTCCCTACAAGGTGTTGGAGAGTGTGGGACCTGTTGCTTTCAAACTACAGCTTCCAGCAGACATGAAGCTCCACCCTGTCTTTCATCGTTCCCTGTTGCGACCGGCGAAGGGGGTGCGGCCTGATGTGACGCAGCCGCCGCCCCCTCCTGTGATGCGGGACGGGGAGGAGGAGTTCGGGGGCAGCACCGGGGGTCCCACTTGCATTAGAGCCAGCCTCAGCTGATGAGGAAATGGAGGAAGGGGTTAATGAGCTAGCTGGGCCTTCCTCTCCCACTGAGAGCTTGGCTTGGGATGATGGATGGCCGGACGGCTATGATAACTGGGAAGGTCAGACTGATTCAGAAAGTGTTGATAGTGACGATTGTTATGAGAAGCCAGGTGGTTTCGGGTCGCAGGAGAGAATCAGAGAAACATTGGAGGATGAACCCATGGAAGCTGAAAGGGAGTTTGGCTCTCATGAAGATAGCGAACCAGGTGCTGGGAGGCAAGGACGGGGCTTCGATAGGAGAGAGAGCATCGAGTCCAGCAGGAGGGGTTGGCACCACAGCCTAGAGCGCCAGAGAAGCGCGAGATCCCGTAGCACAGATTGGCGCCGAAGCCTAGAGCGTCGGGGACCTCGCCAAGGGGATTAAGTATAGGATCCGTGGGAACGGATCCTCAGTAGCTCGGCCACTTCTATTCTAAGCGGAGTGAAGCGAGCAGAGGACCACGGAGCCAAGTTGCCGGCTCGTGTCTTGCCAAGAAGTTTCTTGGGCCCTGATTGAACTTTGTCTTGTTCCTTGATCCGCATTGCTTGCGGAGCCTTTTGCCAAGCCTTTTGCCAAGCTTTTGCCAAGCCATTGTTTTGGATTACTACGGACTCTTTCTTTGGATTGAACTTTTCAATATTTTTATGGACAATTACCTTTTCACCTGTTCTTTATTATTCAATAAATAATTAGCTGATTACCGTCTCTGTGTGTGTGATTAAGGGGCCGGCCGAGTCCTTGCATCGTGACATCCGGCTGATGCCAAAATAACACGGCAAATGCAAAATACAGCGGGTTCAACAGAGTGAAATAGCCAACACGCTACAGATTAGTGAAACGGGAAAACCTGTATGCAAATTAAATAAGGAGATCAGAGATCCCTAATTGCTCATTGAGTCCTCTGGGAATCTCGCTGTGGAGTTCATGGATCCAGAACACTTCGGCCCTCCTTAAAGCGACATGTAAATTCCCATGGGGAGGGGCCTTCACGTTCTGTAAACCAAAGAAGCGAATAGCATTAGGTCCATGTGCCATCTGTTTATAGTGGAGATAGAGAGGAGAATCTTCAGAATGCCTCCGAATTTGAGATCGGTGTTCTGAGACACGGGTGCGCAAGCCCATACTCGTGATTCCCACGTAAACCCGGGAACATGGGCATAAGAGTCCATACACGAGGGATTCCGTGGAGCAACTGAATGCTTCCCTGAATTGACACATCCCCAGCATTGGATATATCCATCAATTCAGGGAAGCATTCAGTTGCTCCAATGGAATTGGTATGCTATATATATCACAGGATATTAATGTTGCTCATGCATATTTTGATTCGCATTATATGTGTATGAATATGGTATTTTGTATATATTCTTATAGTTTGTTTATGTTTGCATTCTAGGCAGGATTGCTTATACAAGAATTTTCGATGGATATATAAATGAAAATTTGATTTATTTGGAAGATACCCACTCATTCTATTATTTGTTGACGATAAGGACTTGACAAAGATCCCGGAGGGGGTTGAAACGAGTGGGGGACCCTGTAAACATCTGTTGTCCTCGTTGGCCATAGGGGTGGAGGTCCCCACGCATTGGATGCGGGACTCCCCCCTCTTCGTCCACTCTTTTATTTGAGTTCTACATGTGGCTACTCCATATCCGTTGTTTATATGGATTGATGAAGATGCATGCTGCTTGGTTTTGAGTTTTGTATATATGCAATTGATGGACACATGACGCTGCAATTCTTCATTCTTTGAGAATTCAATACAGTTATTTTTACCACCTATTGGAATTTGTGGTGTGCCTCATTGAACTCAGTGGGATATTTTCTCCTGTCTACATTATTATTGTTTAATTCAAGCACCTGTGCTCAGCTTTTGGGGTAGTCTTCATCTCCCATTAGTTTTAACATAAACAGTGGTGTGGATTAATGGTAGTTAAAATCCAACAACCTTGGGAATTCCACACATTTCCCATCCTTGTCCTAAGTGAGTATTATTATTTGGTCTTTCAGTGTGTTTAAGATAACATATATTTTCTTCTATTTAAAATGGCAGAAAAGGAAAGAAAGCAAAGAATGTTGAGGACTTATAAATGTTTTGTTCTTACTATAGAATTTTAGGGCAATGTAAATGTACTGTGTATCCATACAACTTTTTATTTGTTGATGGGAAGCTGTCTGGAGGCTAATGTTCTAGCTACTGCTTCTGGAAAAATGATGGCAAGGGTATTTGCGGGATATCTGTTCACAGCTGTTGGATCAATTGATCTGGTCTGTATGCATATTGAACATTCAAGCTTTAAAATTACCTTTTCATAGCTCATTATGTCAGGAGGGAGTTTCCAGTTGTGGGAGATCTGAAGGCTAATTTTCTATTTCAAAAATTTCTGGCCAGAGAATAGTGCCAAAAAGAAGACAGACCAACCAACCAACCAATTAATTGGAAGGAGCTAGAAGTCTCCTGGTTTTGAAAAAAAAAATCCACATTTTTGATGCAGGATCTGTCTTGCAGCCTACTGCTTTCTGGGAGGCTTTCTGTGAGGACTCACCCATTTTATGCTAGGCCGAGACCAGCATAGCAGTTTGGCATCCATAGAAAACAGGATGGCCAGGAAAGGGGGAGTGGCTTGGATCCTTCTCAGGGAGGGAGAGAGAGAGAGCTGCCTGGGAGTGGCTCAGAGCAGAGGGGAGGAGCTGACCTGCTTGAGAGGGAAAGAAGTGTAGCTTAGTCAGCAGTCGGTTGTCAGAGCTGTAAGAGAAAGCAGTCTCTTGACAGAGCTGAGAGTGAGCAGTCAGGAAAGACAGTGGTCTTGCAAACTGACAGGAAAAGTTCTGTGTGAGAGCTGACAGGTAGTCAGTCACAGGCTTTTGGTTAGCTCACATCTCTGGAGAAGCAAGCTATAGGAAAACTCTAGGATAGAGTTAATAGCTAGGGTGCTTCTGGTAGACTGAGTGTTAGCTCAGGGAACTAACTAGGCTAGTTCGTGGAAGACTACTCACACCTAGTTTTGATATTAGAGTGAGAGGGAGTTTAGAGAGACAAGTTTTAGAACTGTCTAGTTTTGTAACAAAGATCTAAGAAACCAATCTTAAGTAACCAATACGCTCTTGTACTGTTCTGCATAACCGTTACACATCTGTGCTACTAAGATCTGCCTGTTGAGTTAATAAACGTTCCATCTGTTAACTTTACCAGAAAGCTTTCCGTGTGCCTCATTACCTCGGTGTGTGCCAGTTCCAACCTTTCCACATTCCCAGTCAAAGGAGAAAGATTTTACTTCAGCAAACCTCTTCGTTTATTTGTGGATTTGGAGCCTAGATTAACAATTATTTTAAAAGAAATCCTAAAAACCTTTTTTTAGGTTGGTGGCAGCATCCTAGTGGTTAAAGCCTCCTAGTTTTATAGCCCAGGTCATCACATATTTAATTGGTGGCAGTGGTGGGATCTAAAATAGAAAGGTTCACCCTGCCCCAAGGTCCCAAAGCCTCCAAGTCGTCACACTTTCCATAACGATAACTCAAGAATTTTTGCCTAAAGAAAGACCAATGTAAAGATTTCAATGGTTACTAAAACAGTCTTGGGATCAGCATAGTTTGCATTCTTGTTAGCCAAGAGCTATTTCACTTACTATTGATGCAGAAGATACTTTCATTTTGAAAAATTGGGAGGAGTTCCCTATACATGCATGTGGAGAGCTGATCTGGTGTGCCATTCATGGCTTGGCTCTATATCTGAGTCATGCATAGCACTATTGTAGCTTTTGCATGGAACCCTCATGTCCTCACTGAAATGTCTTGTGGTAGTTTTCATAGGGTTCCTCTATGGATGAACCAAGAGCCCATGGCTCTTTCTTTTGATATTCCACCCATTCTGCTACCTGTGACAAACTAATGTTTTCCTCTCAGGCATGAAATTAGGAGAGAAAGCATGATGTTCTACAGTTGTGCTCTTCCAAGTCTGGAACTCTTGAGTTGTGTAAGGGAATTGTCCCTTAACTTGAATTGCCTCTTATTCAATGCCCAAATGCCTTATGAGCCTTCATTTCATGCATTTTAAAGGGAGAAGTTGGCATTTTTCTCTGTATATCATCGGTATTGATTGTGTGCCTGCTGGTTTGTTGCTTTGAATTATATTTCCGTGTCAGAAGTTACTTGAGAAACTGCAAGTCACTTCTGGCGTGAGAGAATTGGCCGTCTGTAAGGACATTGCCTGGGGACGCCCAGATGTTTTTGATGTTTTACTATCCTTGTGGGAGGCTTCGCTCATGTCACCACATGAGGAGCTGGAGCTGACAGAGGGAGCTCATCTGCGTTCTCCCCAATTTCGAACCACCGACCTGTCAGTCTTCAGTCCTGCCGGCACAAGGGTTTAACCCATTGTGCCACCGGGGGCTCATTGCTCTGAATGAGAGGAAGAAAGATGAAGACAAACCTTTTTTCCCCCCTTTTCAACTCACTTGTGATTTGCTCTTATCAACAAATTGGGCTATGAAGTGAAGATGGAGTTATCTTTAAAAATTCACAATTCCTTTTTCAATCCATAGCCAGTTTCATTCAGCATATAATGTTTAACAAATAGACACAAGTGAGTATCTAGAGATAATCCACACAATATAAATTTGTTCATAGACTCTTGTTTCCCAGATCAAACAGAAGAGTGATTGAAGGCATGTCCTGCTTCTCTTTTCTGCTTCCTTCAGCAAAGTTTTATGGTTGTGAATCTGCATCAAAGAAATGGAATTCAAAATGTGGGAGAAAATCATAGTCAACACTTCTCTGTTAAAGCTTGGGGCAAACAGAAATGACGACTCTGGCCAGACAGTAATATATGATTGCTACATTTCCCTGTAATTCTAAGTTGCACATCCATTGTATGGCATTGTCCCCTCATGGCTATTGCCTATCCAGACCCAATATAGGACAGCAGGTGGGATATCACTAGGGGGAGGGATGCAAAGGAGAACATCCCATTTACAGTGTTGACACATCTAAACTGCGGGCATGTCTGGCAGCCGAACTGTCCTCTCTTTAATAATGCCTGCCAATCACACAGATGATGGGGCGAAAGACCTCTATGTCTGCAAGATGTAAGAAGGGAAGTTGCCCGAAGACGCGCTCTAATTGGCTACTCAGTGCAGGAGGTTCCTAGATTTTTCTAAATGAGTCTTTTCAACATTCGGTAGCACTAAGAGAGGACATAATTCAATTAGCATGTGTGCAGATTGTATCTTATATTGCCTAGGAACATCTAATTTACTCTCTAACAAGCTGGTTTTCAGTAGCATGCCATTCTTATCTGTTTTCAGGAAGCCATAGACTGGTTTCTGTCTTACTGCCATCATCCTTTTTTTCCCTTTTTAATTTTTTTTTATTTTTTTAAAAAAAGATTTTATTTACATACAAAAACAACTTACAATGTAGACAGAATAAAAACAGTGAACATTTTACATACACATAACCCACCACCAAGGCCTGAACAGGTATCCTTTACTTTGCCATATCTTTATAAATCAACTGTTAAACAAATGTCAAATCCAAAATTCCTGACCAACAGGGTTATATTGCATTCTATTTTCACTCTCTAAAGTGTATTTAATAAAAACCGACCAGTATGCTTCAAAATCTGATCTATTAGTTTCCCCCCTGAATACCTTCATTTCCATTGTTAGTTTATTATTTAAGGCTATGTTCCATACCTAAGAAAAGGTATCCAAACACTGGATTCGTTTAAAGGATATTGTATTCAATAATTACTTCTAAGGAGTTGCAGGCAAATCAACATATCAACCCCAATTGGGTGCCTTAAATACAACCATGTTTCAATCCCTTATAATAAGAATATCCATGTAAACAAAATAAGTTCCCAATTCCTGGGTGGGATGAAAAAGTGGGGTTGATAACGCTCCTTAGAGTAAAGTGAGTTTTCTAAACCCCAATGGGTATTTATAATCCAACCCCGATGGGTATTTGTAATCCAATGGGAAATGGAAGGCAGGCACGCCCGTCAAGCCCCAATCCTGGGCTTCCCACCATAAATGAAAATATGCGTCCCCCCTCCTTTCCCAACACTCATATCCTCCGAAGGCCACTGGGCTTGCCTAGACCCAAGGAAGCGCCTCCAGACGACTCCCAGCAGCCCCGGGCAGCATCATGTCTTGGATGTGGTCGCTGAGGCATTCTGGGAGCCATAGTTCCCTGACTCCTATGGCTCCCACAATGTCTCAGTGAGCACATCCAAGGCACGCCACCGCCCGGGGTTGCTGTGAGTTGTTTTCCAGAGGCGCAAGGGAGCGCCTCCGGACGACGACTCACAGCAGCCCTGGGCGGCGGTGTGGCTTGGATGTGCTCACTGAGGCATTCTGGGAGCTGTAGTTTGCTGACTCCTACAGCTCCCAGAATGCCTCCGCGACCACATCCAAGGCACGCCGCTGCCCGGGGCTGCTGCGAGCCGTTGCCTCTGGTAATGCGGCTTGCCGCTCCTCCTCCCTGTGCCCTCCCCCTCTCTGCCCTCCTCCCTCCCTTGCCCCTCATTGACAAGGTTTGCACTTTGGATTTCTTGTAACAAGATGGGCATAGTGTTGGAAGAGAGGTAGTCTTAAACGACAAGTATATCCCTAACTCTGTATTTTATCTTGAACAGTTGGGGGTCGTCTTATATGCCCAGTCATCTATGTCAGAAAATACGGTAATGGGAATTGAACACCTACTGACATTGGTATTCTGAAACCAAACTCCAGGAGATACCAAACATTCATAGTATGATACTCAGTTCCCAACATTCCTATATTGACAGAAAAGTTCTGAAGGAAGAGTTTTGCTTCTGTTTGTTGGAAGGCAAGTAAAAGTTGTCTTGCAGTCTCTAATCATGTTCTAATATGAGCCTCCCTATATGAGATAGTAAGGGACTGCGCAGATGGGAACATTAAGTGTTGGGCTTCCATCCTGTACACTTTTTGCCCACATGCGAGTTGGCTGTGACTTAAGTATTGAACTTCTTCTGAACAAAGTCTTCTCCAGAGTGTGCATCTACACTGCATAATTAATGCAGCTTGACACCACATTAACTGCCATGGTCCATGCTGTGGATTTCTGGGAGTTTCACAAGATCTTCATCCTTCTGTGTCAAAGAGTCCTGGTGGCTCTGCAAATCTCAGGATTCCATAGCATCGAGTCACAGCAATTAAAGTGGTGTCAAACTGCGTTAATTATGCAGTGTAGATACACCATTTTAGTTTTTCTTTCTTTCTAACGATTTTTGATTGGTGTTTCCCAATGAAAGTCTTTTATGTCCTCATCATCTTGTTCTTATATGATACCTTCCTGTAAAGATACTACATTGTGAAACATCCCAAAGCACCACTTTTATGAACATGCCACATTTGAAAATGCTAGAATGTAGTCAAATAAAGGAGACTTGTGCAAAAATGGCACCAAATATGAAAAAGAAGCCAGCCTCTTAAAACCAATGCCTTCTGATAAGCTATAGGGGTCACAGGATTTGATTTTGGTAAATGGAAGTTGGCATTTCCCCCCATAGCTGGTCAAAGGGTCAGTTGATGGTCAGAACTTAAGTTACGGAGCAAGAGAAAGAATGGCAGGGGGAAAGTATGCTGTACAAAACATATGTATTTAGTGTATTTTAAATCACCCACTAATTGAAGTCCTCTGGACAACATACAAGGTTCCTTTGTGGAATGGGGCCGATGATGACAGCAAATAGGCAAGGACATCTGTTCAGAGTAGGTGTCAACAGGAAATACTTCATTCTGCTTCGGCTTGTTATATTATTATAACAATATACTACGGTATATATATGTTATATTATTACTGTATGTTTGAGTTAGTGATTGCTAGTAATGCTGTTTTATATTGCAGACAGTGACATGTATTCACTATTTGCATGATTTAACTTTTCTCATTTTCAAAGAATCGTCGAGTAGGAAGACAACCCAAAGATCAACCGACCCAATCCCATTCTGCCAGGCAGGAACACATTATCAAGGTCCTTCCGATAGATGGCATCCAGCCTCTGTTAAAAAAAAACCTCCAGAGAAGACTCCAATGGACTTCCAGGCCCCTTCCAGACCGGCAAAAAATGCAAGAGGAATTGGGATGTGAAATCCTAGTTCCTCTTGGGATGGAGGCCTCACAGCTGGCTCAAACCTTGGGATTATGCAGAAAGTAGGATGTCCAGATACTTGCCCCTCCTGATCTGAGATCAGCAGGGGTGGGCATTGACACTGCCAGCTTTCCCCTCCCTTCCCCACATTTCCACCTGCACTTACTGGGAGAACTCAAATAAGGCCTGAAGCTTCCCTGAGTTATAATGCATGTGTGGAAGGGCCTCCAGTTAGTTTATTCCACTGTCGAAAGTTCTTTCTAATGTTTAGGTAGAATCTCTTTTCCTGTAACACATTTTGTTGTGATATAACCCAGAATTGAAATAGATTTAATTGACATTTTAATATACACAAGATTCTCAGTACTCTGGAGGTACAAGGTATTTTTATCATGGCATAAAAGTTACGTAAACAAAAATAATTGGTTGCTTCTTGTTCGCATAAGTATTCAACTCCTCCCTGCTAATCACCTTTAAATATAATTACTGCTGTTAAGTCTCTCATTCATATACACATCTGGATTGTACACTTTTGGGCCATTCCTCAACAGAATTGCTCCTATCCTGTGAACTTGTATAAGGACCATTGGCAAAAAGCGATTTTTATGGATGAACATTTGTACAACCAACAAATGTCAGTTTGTCAGCTTTTTTGTCAATTGAAAATATCAGACTCCTTCACAGCATTGAGTATTGAGTGTGTGTAAAGTGATAAAACACGACTTAGATTCATTTTAGTTCCAGGTAGTAACATAACAAAATGTGGCCAAGTCAAAATGTGGAGATGTATACACTTTACATGGAGGCTACAAAATCTCTTAACTTTTCTGGTTGGTGATTGTTTTAGACCAGGGCTGTCCAACTTCTACCGGACCTGTGGCCGGAATTCCAGTTACTGATGACCTGGGGGCCAAAGGGTCTGCCTCCGCCCCGGCTCCGCCCTCCCTGGCTCCGCCCAGGCTCCGCCCCTCCCGGCTCCACCCCTGCCCCGCCCCTCCCGGCTCCGCCCCCTCCACGCCTTGGAGGTGTCTGTGGAGGACACCGGGGCTTTGACTTGGAGATAGAGATGAACACCAAAATCCCAGTCTCAAGTCCCAGTCCCTGCTTTGAACTGGATTATATTGCAGTGTGGACTCAGGGCCCTTCACACAGCCATATAACTCAGAATATCCAGGCAGGAAACCCCACAAAACCTGTTTTGAACTGGATTATATTGCAGTGTGGATTCAGGGCCCTTCCACACAGCCATATAACCCAGAATACCTGCTTTGAACTGGATTATCGGAGTCCACACTCATATAATCTGGTTTAAAGCAAATAACATGGGATTTTATTCAGATGTATGGAAAGGAAGTCAAATAAGAAGCCAGGGCCCTTCCACACAGGCCTATAACCCTGAATGATAAGGCATAATATTCATTCTGCCTCTGCTAATAATAATAATAATAATAACAACAACAACAGGTTCCTGGAGTAGGAGACCTCCAAGGGCCATCCAGGGCCATCCAGTCCAATCTCCTTCTGCCATAAGGGGAAAACACAATCAAAGCATTCCTCACAGATGGCCATTCAGCCTCTGATGATGATAATAATAATGATAATAATAAGAATAATAATTACAATGGGTTCCTAGAATAGGAGACCTCCAAGGGCCATCCAGTCCTACCTCCTTCTGCCATAAGGGGAAAACACAATCAAAGCATTCCTCAGCCATGTTGAATCAAACCTAAACTCTCATGAAAGCAACAGAAAGTACTGAACCTTGAGTTTGGGAGTTGTAGTTCTCCTCCATCCAGAGAGCACTGTGGACTCAAATAATGATGGATCAGGACCAAACTTGGCACGAAGCCTCAGGAGAGGAGGAAGCCGGAAAGGGAATGGATGAGCACCCCCCCCGCGTGCTCCGAACTCGGCCCCGCCCCTTTTTCGCTCTGGCCACGCCCCCTCTCTCTCGTGCACTCTCACTCCTTCCCTCTTTCCTTCAGGTGGTGGAAGGGGGAAGGAATGAAAGGGGGAAAGAGAGAACGAAGGAGGGTGGGAGAGAGGGGGGAAAAAATATTCCAAAAAAATATTCCAAAAAATATTTTAAATTTTTTTTAAAAAAATCTTAAAAGGCAGATATCTTGCAGGAGGGTAGGGGGCCGTGGGGAAGGGGCTGGGGGGCCATATATGGCCCGGGGGCCGCCAGTTGGACAGCCCTGTTTTAGACGATAGAGATACATGTAATTTTGAGATATTCTTCCCTTCACGTCATTCTAAGTTGTGAGGCCTAAGAATAATCTACATGAGCAGTTTATTAAAGCTAAGACCCTCGCCCATGTCATGTGCATGTATGTGTCCTCAAGTCACCAGTCAGTTTATAGAATCACTAGCTGTACCCGGCACGCGTTGCTGTGCCCTATTTAGGAGATGCGAGAAAGTCTGAGTATGTAAGGGTTGGAATTGATGTTACTTATGGTCTTGGTGGGGTCATGGCTGTGTCGTTGTGGGTTGTTCTGGTGGATGGGATGTTGAAATCCTGGGGAGTTGTCGGTGTGTGGTGTTGCTGGCATTCTGCAGAGCTTGTGGATATACAATGTTTTTTGTCTTTCCGTCTGCTGTGTTGATGTAGAGATTGATGATTGTGTGGGTGGGGTATTTTGGGTGTTTGTGTGTGTTTGTAGAGTATCAGTACAGTGTTGTGTTGTGTTGTGGTTGGAGTATAGGTGGAGTTGGTTTTTGTTTGTGGTGGTGGTAGGTGCTGTGTGTGCGGGGTCCCGTAAGGTTGGGGGGATGGGTTGTGATAGGAAGTTGTGTTGTGTTGTGTGGGTAGGAATTGCTGGAGTATTGTGCCTGGGACGTGTGTGTATTTGGAGGTGTGTGTGCTGGTGAGTAGTGAGTGCAGTCCTGGGTTTTGTGTTGGGGAAGTTGTCAGGTAATTGTGGGGTGTATTTTGTGTGTGTTGTGGTGACATAGTTGTCTCAGTCTGGCTGTGTGCTGGTTGTGATGTGGAGGGGGTGTTGCTTTTGCCAGTGGTGTTTGTTGTGAATTTTGGTTGGGGTGGGTTTTTGTGTTGCAGGATTGCTTTTTTTTGTGGGTTTTGCAAGTTTGTGTTATTCTGGCGGTATGTGTTTGTCAGTGGTGCCTGTGTCCCTGGTGCCCTATTTGTGTTAGTGTTATGTCCTCCTGGCAGTTGTTATGTCCTCCTGTGTTAGTTTGTTGTACTGTGTAGGTTTCTGTGTAGCAGTGGTATGTATGCGTTGTGTGTGTTGTGGGTCTGTTGTGTTGTGGGTCTGTAGAGGCAGGCATCGCGAGTTGTGTGGCTGTCATGTTGTGGGTGTGGTGTTTGTAAAGTGGGTGTCTTTTGTCCTGTGAGTGGTATGTATGTGCTCTGTGCACATAGTTGTGTATCTTCTGCATATTGGCGTTGTGTGGTATTTTTTGCTGGCTTGGTCTTTTGGATTGGGTTTCTCAAGTGTGGGAACCTGCTCCCTCCTAGAGTTTGGCCTTGGCAGTTTAACCCACAAACACCAACTGACTAAACTCAAATCACTCAGCATTCTAATCTAGCCTTGGCTGTTTCTGCCCAACGTTACTATGGGAACTCAGCCTTCCTGCATTTTGTGTGGGCCGATGTTGGCCAATGGGATTCGCTGGCGGCCGCAGAAGACACTGGGAAATGTAGTTTTTTATTGTTGTTTTGGGGGCCTTCTAGGTTTTGGGGGGGAAAGTGTCTTTGCTAAAAACCTTCCTTGCCTGAGGCCTATTTTTGTTGGCAAGTTTGGTGTCTCTGCCTTGTAAGGTTTCTCTGCCTAGGACGGTTGCCAGCTGTTCCCCCATGTCTGTCTACTACTATCGTTTTCTATAGCAACAGCAAGGTATCATATTCAGCATGCAACATCAATACCGAAGATGGGACTTCTGTGCCAATTTGTTGCCTGTGACTTGGCAGAGTCAGCCAACCTGCAGCTTGGTTCCTGAAAGGCTATTTCAAAATGTTTTTTAAAAAATCATCCCCTGCTCTTTACTTTTGTCACTACGGAAGAGTGTGACAAAATGTACTTCAAATCAACCCATATAATTCATTCTCTGTTCTGCTAAAAGCTTAATGGCAAAGTCAACGTAGTAAAATGTAGACGTTGTTATCATTATTAATTTAATATAATTATGCTGCTTTGAGCCTTGTTTAAGAGATGAAAGCTCTCAACATTAAAAACAATATTTTAAATACTATATATTTAAAACCTGCAACATATAAATATTAAAATAGAATTAAACATAGATTGTTAGAAACAGTTACAATCACACAAAGCCATTCAAAACTCATAAAATAATTACAAGACTACAGAGCATCCTGAGTCATTCTTTAAATCTGTGTCTTCAGAGGGAATGTAAAGCCATCTAGCACAAGGTGAAATCCCTATATCCTGATCTACCTTCTGACTACCCAAGAGCACCTCTGCCCTTGAAGATCACTTTGTGAAAAGTTGTTGCTTTTCCTTCCTTTTTCCTCAGTCAAAACAGAGAGAATTTGAAAATGTGAGGAACGTGGGATGAGATTAAAAATAAGTTTGTTAGGAAAAACCATTCTTTCAGACCACATATTCCTATGAACCAGGGTATTTCAAAGGCTGAATATCTCATAAAAAGAAGCTCATCTACCACTTCTGATTCGGGATTAGAACGGAAGACACAGTGTGTGTATATTGTGTGTGTGTGTGTATATATATATATATATATATGTGTGTGTGTGTGTTTGTTTACTTATACTGGTAGCAGTACTTTTTTAAAGCAGGGTGACAGTTCATAAACACCGTAGACACACAAATAGTTGATTGTATATAAAAGACGCTGGGGGCACAGTCTAATTCCTTGTCACAAAAAAGTTTTATTGTTGTGAATCACTTGAACAAATTCTTCCACAGTGTTTTGTTTCTGTATCCTTATTGCAGACATAAATTATTCAGTTAGGGGAAGATTATAGGTTCCCTTCAGAGGATGACTTGGAAAGCCTGGTTTACCATCGTGTCATTAAATAAGCTGTATGATAGGAGTGTATTTGTGAATGAGAGAGAAGCAGGAAGAGGATGCCGAGAGAGGACTCAAGATTGAGAAGCGAGCCTGCTTTATTTTGTGGCCTTGCGTGTGAAGCAGTGTGCCGAATAATTAAGGCAGTTGGCAAGGGCCCACTGTACACCATCTAATTAGTATAATAAGTATTAGAGGCGGATTACAACCTGTAATGATTACACTGCTAATGTACATCATGCAGCGCGCGCGCACACACACACAGTGTTGAGGTTTTTATTTGTTTACTCCATATTAAAATACATTTCTCAGATAAAACCTGGTGTTAAGCTGTAGGGAAGACTCAGGTACGCACAGCCCTAAGAATAATAACAGTTAAATGAGTTTGTGTTGATTCATGAATTTTGAGCAGAGAAGGGTTTTGAACTAGGGACTTTGTAGTTTATATTCTCATCCCTGTAATAATGCAAATCTCAGTTCTTTCAGCTTTTGACATCTTCCCCTTTTCCTTCTTGCAGAGTCACCTGGTGTCTGTTGAAGCTTCTGAATGTAAACCCTTGAAGATGTATAGATCCCTTCCCACTAGAGAAAATCAACTCCAGGCCCTGCAACAGACCACTGAATTTGATGTCCTTATCATAGGCGGAGGTGCTACTGGTAGTGGTTGTGCCTTAGATGCGGTTACAAGAGGTGAGTCCAGTATATGTGCCTACTGTGCCATAGGTGAATATTCCTTTTCCCCACTCACTGAGTTCTGAATGAATGCTTATATTTATGTATTTATTTATTTGTTGTATTTACTTTATTTATACCCCGCCTTTCTTCTGGTGGGGACTCAAGGCAGCTAACAACCACACAATCTGACTGTAGTTTAAAATAAAAAAAATTAAAAACCCAAATAGTATTGTGTGGATGTTCATTAAAATATACTTAAAATATAATAAATACAATTAAGATTATATTTAAAACTCACAATCACCACCCCACAACTTCCCCAGCAGCGTGCCCCTCATCCTTTCCCCAATACCTGCTGGCACAGAAAGGTATTTAATAATAATAATAATAATAATAATAATATATTTGTATACCGGCCCTCTTTCCCAAATAGGGTGGTTGGCAAACTATCTCTGCATATGGGATTCTTGCATATGGGATTGTCTAGTTGTACTCATCTCACAGTGATTGTGGTCAGGACACACATATTTTTTATTATTTATTGGAATGTGATTTTTTGGACAGTCATCCGATTAAAAAAAAACCCTTTGATATCACTAATTGGGAAAGGGATTTAAAATCTGATTTTTCTCATTTTGAAAGGGGCTGAAAATTAAGCAGTTTATAATCTGCAGAAGGAGAGCAGGCAGGATATCAATAATTGAGGAAAGGGTTTAAAATCTGACAGCAGAAAGGGAAGGTGTTACTCTTTGGGAAAGGGGCTGAAATTCTGGCAGCACAAGGAGAGAGTCTTCATGGTGGGAAGGGGTGTAATGGGAGTCAAGGGCTGATGTTTTTGGCAAACATGGGCAGGTGGAGGATAGTAGAAGAAGTGGGGTGAGGAGTTTGAGCTAGTTGAGCAACAACTACAAACTCACAATGAAATGCACTCCCATTGAACAGGAAATACTGAATTCTCATGCATCATGGAAAAAAAAGTCAAGAGTGTGGCTGCCTGGCCAAAACTAATGCACAGGTTTAGAGATAGTTGACAGTCCCCTTCACTGGGGGAAATGTGGGGCTATCTTATTCCAATGTGTGTGATATCTATGGTGTTAACTGCATCACAGTGTGACCATGCAGACAGGTTTTTATTAGTCAGTCTAGACAAGCCTAAGGAAACCCTATTGAATTCATGAGATTAACATAAGTCATCAGACAGCTTGAAGGCACGCACATAGGCCTTTGCGACTCCTTGTACCTACTTTTCCCTTAATCTTATTTGCTGGTGTTAGTTGCTGTTGGGTTGGAGAGGAAATGCACAAGCCTTAATACTGCTAATAAACAGCAAGTGTCATTGCTATCCCGGGTGCTCCCAGACAGCATTAAAATGTGGATTAAAAAATGGGGCAGACAATCCCAGGACATGACGGCAAGTCCACACACAAACCTATCAGTCCTGGGAAATGCTCCCCCACCGTACACACAAGCAGATTTCTTATATCTCTCTTCACCCAGTTATAAACTCAAGCTTCAATTAATTTTCTAAAAATTAGAAGAAAGGAATTGTTTCAAAGAGTTGTAATTGCTTTCCAACTCTGCTTCTGTTTAGCCACCTGTATGTCCGTGGCTCTATTTTTTGAAAGCCCAATCAGCTGTTTCAGGTTTTTCAAACATACACGTGCATTGGGTCAGTTCACACAGGGGGGTCGAAGGAAGTCACATGTTTTCCATGCAGAGATGAACATTTTTGGGGCAGAATCGGGTTTTCAGTGCACTTTTTAAACACATGCTTTTAATGTAATGAATGTAATTGTATTTTAATGTATTTTAGTGTCAATGTTTGAGGACTTTTATACTGTTTTTATATTGTGTTGTTATGAGGGCATCGAATTGTGCCTTTTGGAAGCCGTTCTGAGTCCCCCTCCGGGGGTTGAGAAGAGCGGGGTAAACTGCCGAAATAAATAAATAAATAAATTTAAACTGTTAACCTGATTCCGCCTGCACTTTCCCCAAACGTCATTTATCCAGCCGCCCTCCTTTACTGCAGTTTCTGCTGGGTTTTAGGGTATGTGTAGAATACTCAGCTACACTTAGAGTTGGGCATCTGCAGATAAAGAGATCCTATTTGTCCTATGGCTCCTGGGAAACAGTTCAGAAGAAGACAGTGGCATTGCAGGGAAACATGGCTTTACAAGAATTTATACTTGAGAATGCTAATTTATGTCAAAGTTTGTAGATCCGCACAAGAAAACAACGTTTATACAGATCTATAGTTACCCCTTTTTACTGTATGTGTTGATTGTATCAGTAGCTTTTTGAAGTGTGAAATCATCATAGCATTTGCTTAATGAATTGTGTATTGTTGCTCTTCATTCACGGGATTTGCTCTCATATTAAGTTTGATGCTTCACTTAACAAATTTTCCTTTCTCTATGTTTGATACGTTTTTGCCAAATTATTCCTGATTGTATCCATTAATCTTCAGTCACATTTGACAAAAAATAAATTGCTCTGATCTTCTAAAGTTACTGGGAATAATTAGATTTTTTTTTAGGACATGAAAGTTTAGGGAGTCTAAGAGAGGCTAATGCACTTGTTTACAGTATACTCTCGCTATAAAGCACAGCAAATGTTAATGTAAAAATGCTAAAAGAGACCAGATCACCTGTGCTTCCTCAGTGGGTATGCATAGTGATATTGTTCTCCAACACGTTTTGTAAGAATCCATTGGTAAGTGTTCTCCTTTTTCCGGTTTCCCTGTTTGCACACTTCTGCTTGACTATTATGATACTTAGCAGGAATACTTAACTTAGTTTTAAAGACTGCTCCACAACTTTAGAGATTACTCTGTAGCTTTGATTTACTTTTCCCCTAATGAGAGATTACATTTCTAGTTTTCTAGGTGCTTATCTTAATTGGATTTATGTTGTGAATTGCTGCATTTTATGAAACAGATGTAATGGTTTATGTTTGAGTGTCTGTGGCTGATGATCATCTAATAATTCTGTTATTTTGTACTGCAATTACTAAGAGAGAAGGAGAGAAAGACATATGAATGCATAATACATACATATACAGAGTTGAGAAGACACTTCTGTTAAGTTAATAATATTAGTAATTTCTGCATCTCTTTATTTTATTGTAAGTCAGATCTATTGTGTAAAAGTATATCAACAGATTACATTTGCTGTTGGCTGACCATTGTTAATGAGTATTTGTACTGCCTTTCTGTATCTCCAATCCACTCCATCTTATTATAATAATTAATATTACTCTTGAACAGTTTTATCCCTCTCCTTAGACAAAATGATCCCAGAGTAGCTCTGATATAGACAGTGAAAAGAAAATAATCCATGCGTATAGATTAAATTTTTTTGAAAGACATGACATAAGAGGAAAAAGGGATGGGAAAGAAAGAGGGAAGGAAAAGGCAAGTTAATTTTTCAGGGGAGATGGAATGGTTATCTCTTTCCTTCCTCATGCCCTGTGGTTACATCTTGCACTTCAGCATTCTCTGGGCCCTTCCAGATATGACCTATATCCCAGGATCTGATCTCAAGTTTTCTGTTTATCCCAGATTATCAGGCAGTGAGGATCCATGTAATCCAATTTAATGCAGAAAACCTGGGATCAGGCCCTGGGATATAGGGCCTGCCTGGAAGGGCCCTCTGTCCAGCGGGACATTACCCTCTATTATTTGTCCCTGGGATTTAATAAGAGATACGGTCAGTGAATATGGAAATTTCACTTTCTCCTAACCCATATGTTGTTTATTTTACATATTCAAACAACAACATACTAACTTCCTCTGGGGGGAAGGGGGGGGGGAGAAAGATAGGAAATGGTGTAAATATGTGTTACCAATGGAAATGTTTTGAATCTTTGTATATAGCACTATACACAACAACAACAACAACAACAATATCAACTTTGTAGTGTATGATCTAATGTTGTCCTCTTGGTCTAATTTTGTCCCCTTGGGATCTTTGTATACCAGGCCAAATGTGACATGGGAGATCTCTGATCAGATATCCTCACATTTTTCTTTGCGTAATGGTTTGCTTGAATTAGTGCTGGGAAGGAGCAACCCTTTCTTTCTTTGTAATTTTCTCAATTGAATAAATTTCCTTCTGATTTCGATAGTGAGTCCCCTAGTTTATTTGTACACATTTTGAAGAAGTATTACTTTATCCCTAGAAGAACTTCAGATGATTTCATCCACTTAGAACTGCCATGTTTCTGGTTTGATGTCCCAGGTTATCCCTTCATAAATAGGTAGGTTTGTTGGCAGAGGGGAACCATATTTCTATATTAGGTAGTGCAGAGTAACAGAAGTTTGATTGGCTTGAAATGATTTCACCCACTTAGAACTGCCATGTTTCTGGTTTGATGTCAAAGGGTATCCCTTAATAAATAGGTAGATTTGTTGGCAGAGAGGGAACCATCTTTCTATATTAGGTAGTGCAGAGTAACAGAAGTTTGATTGGTTTGAACATCTCTCTCTGGCCAAGAGAAAGGGACTGCTCCATCATAGCTAGGCCCAGAAGCTGATCCATCCCAACTTCCACTGCCCTGGACACAGTAGATTCTTCCAGAGAGCACAAAAATCCAGGTTTTAAATGGGGGTTAAAAAATCCCAGGATCTGACTGCAAGTCCCCCCACAAACCTGTGAGTATTGGGTCCCCTGATGCCCTCACAGGTTTCCTTTGTATCAGAACAAGATGGAGGGTGGACGGGGGATTCTTTTAGATAGTTCTTTTAGATAATTTCATTTTGCCAGGTTGTCTTTTGATCTGCCCACTCCACTTCTGAGTCTGTTCAGGGACTTCCAAATTGCCCATTCTTGGTTTGCCATTGGAGGCAGACCCTCGTGGGGTGCCTTCCAATTGGAATTTCTGGTTTAGCAGCCCAGAGAGATACTCTTGCTGTTGCTTGGGGAACATTAAGAGGATTGGTGGTTCTCTTGAAGCTTTTCCTTGATTTGAGTCTACTGGGAGGAAGCTGATAGGCATGCAGTGGATGGCTTTCACAGTGTACAACCTTATTTTTCTCATAGATGATACTGCTATAAGGCCTTGCCTAAGTATGCATCGTTGGTCATTTTCTAAATAGCTAGCATCCCCTTAAATTGGATTAAATCCTTGCAAGGAGTAGTTGACTTTGGTGGACTTTAACCTTATTTAGTCAGCATTTGTATTCTGAAGAGTCTGTAGTCACGCTTCAAATTGGCACATATCACTGGACTGTGAGAAAATAAAATAAAATTAGACGACATAGAGCTAATTGAAGGAAGACTGCCTCTAAGCTAGTGGGAATATATACACAATAAAGCACCTCTACTTTAACTGGTAGAAGAAAAATGTGTAGAGGAATGTAGTCATTTTTGTTACTATTGTTCAATGTACAAAATAGTCACTAAGGTGTATTACAGGATAACTAATCCATGTGTTACTAGTGAAAACAGATGGAGGGATTTTTATTGATTAATTAGCTAGATTTTAATTGATAAAACACTAAACGCATTTTTCATGTTACTGAAATGTTGAAATAGATGTCTTTTTGATATATTGAAGGAACAATAAAATAGCTTTTGTTAACTTAATTTTATTAAGTTAATGATCACTCATTGTTGAATGGAAAGGCCATCTTTTATTTGTCATCTTTATTCCCTTTGCTTTCCCTTTTCCTCTCTCTTTTGCAGTAAAACAAAGGACAGAAGCAAAACAACGTGGCTCTAAATCTGTTTCCCCTCTGATTTTAAAATGCCCGCATCTGTTTATCTGTTAAAGCTTGAGTTGACAGGCGATTAAACTATTTTTTAAATTATTTTATTTGAAGCTTTTATCTTAAAAATCACTTTGCATCTGAAGACTCACTCACCCCTTCCAATGCTAAAAAAATATAAGTAATAAGACAAATGATGATATGATAGTGAACATGACGTTTTAGTTCAGAGTTGTGGCAATAGTTAACAGCTTGTGCAGTGGAACCTTTCCCATTTTTTCATTCTACAGCTCTCTAATTGACTTGAATATTTGCAGCTTTTTTTGAGAACTAGTACCACATTGCCCTGGGAGGACCGATGTGGGAATTGATGCTCTTCTGTTTTGACCAACTGAAACAGATCTATCATTGGAATGACATAGGGTGATTTTCTGTGGACACTTTATCCAAGGGCCGATCCAGAGGGGGCTTGTGGCTCTGACCATCAGCTCCCTGGCCACTGAGGAGGCAGGAGGGAATCCTTACATATGCCCTTGGCTGCTGCAGAGATGGGAAGGAATCCTGACCATCCAGTGGTGATCACCAGCCATTTAATATCCAGACGACAACCCCCAGACGACAAGAATATCCAGACGACAAGAATAGGAGGGAAACAGAAAATGCCATCCTGTGTCCCTAGAATGGCCATGTAAATAGACATGATTGGTTCTGTCTTGAAACCACTGTAAACACTGCATAACAAATTTATGTAAATGTCTAAAACAACCACAAGGTAACAATCAGAAAAATTGATGTTGCCAAATATTCCGGGGCACCAACAGGACCTCATTTGGGTCAGGACCCACAGTTTGAGAAATAGTGGTTTAGATAATAGTAGAATTTTGTTATATTTCTATTCAGAAGTGCATCACTCTAAGTGGGTCAGATTTCTAGGTTTCTTGCCTTCACCTTACGTTTTATTTTTATGAAATATCAGAGGGGAAACCCATATGTTTTGGTTATTTATCGAAATCTAGGTAACTTTCATACATTTTTTTCAACTCTTGTAGTTGTTGGTTGTATATTCTTATATCCTTTTCCCCATATGTGGCCATTTTCATTTATCATATTAAAAAAGAAAAGATTTCCCTGAAGAAGCTGCTTGCCAAAGAGATGGCACTGTGTACTTTGAATACAAATTCATCGACGTTCACAGTAATGTTTCTTGCAATTGTCTCTGCCCTAGAGAAAGATCTTTAATGAATTACATACAAATTGTGTAATTTAAGAAGGTAATTTAGTTTTCTGGTTACACAGGCCTAAAAACAGCGCTTGTAGAAAGAGATGATTTCTCATCAGGGACCAGCAGCAGAAGCACTAAGCTGATCCACGGAGGAGTGAGATATCTTCAGAAGGCCATCATGAGGTTGGATTTTGACCAGGTAATTGTTTTGTGAAGTCCAAAAAAGTCTGAGCTCTCTCCTGATCTAATTAAATTTGTTCTCCCATTCACGGTTTTTATTATACTCTGCACTTTGAATACATTTGTCATTTGCTCGCTGTAGATATTGAGTATAATGCATTGAGAAAGACATAGCGGTAGTTGATATATGCATTGTGATAAATTTCAAATCTTACAGTTTTCCTAGCACTCCCAAAGGGCGCATGGTATGCTGTATATTTTTAAAAATAAAATCTTGTTGCTTTTCATAGAGCTTATAACATCATGATAAATAGAATATGGAGACAGGTGGAAGGAAATCAGCTGTGTCTGTGTGTGTTGGGGGGGGGGGGGGCTAAGGAAGAATTTGAAGCATTCTTTTAAAATGCAACATAACCAGCAACACACTTTTAAAATTATGTACATAAAATTCTGTATTCCATTCAAGTGAGCCTGGATTTCATAGTTTAATCAAAATGGATGCCTTAATATCAATTGATCTGTTGACAAAATGAGAATACAGCAGGGCCCCAACATCCATGGGGATGCATTCCTGGACCACAGATAATAGCAGACCCTATTGAAATGAATGACTTCTGGCTAAAGGATTCCATAGAGTTGTGCTGAAATGCCTAGCAAATGCCCAGTGAAGAAGCATTTTGTCACATGTGGATAAATGAAACTGGATAGAGGTCCCAAAGATACTGGGACCATACTGTATTTTTTTTTTAATTAGGCTAAGTTTCTGAAGACTAGATCGTTTCAAAAATCAGTAATAGTGACAGTCACTAAAAGACACTGTTCAGTCCTTGTAGGGCCATACATTTTATTCTATCCAAGTATGTTGATCAGATGCAATTTGCAGAGGCAGAGAGTTTCTGTGGTCCCAAAGGTGTAAAAGGCAAGTTTTATAAAACTTCTTTATTTTGCAATTTTTATGAATCTAACTCTATTACTGTAACTTTTTGTATATGTAATTACAATATAATATGATATATTGTAATTACATATAACTTGTAAGCTGCTGTGAGTCCTCTTTGGGGTGAGAAGGACAGCATATAAATGCCGTAAATAAATAGATAAATAAATAATAACTTTGTTAGCACTAAAAGAGGACACAAAAAGTTGTGTCTGGTACTGTACACAATACATTTATTAGTGAGGAAGCCAATGATAGGCAGCACTCCTGAACCTTGCAATCTTCTATGTGTTGAGGGCTTTTGCTAGGCTGGTCCCTGTAGCTATCATTGTGGCTTGCTGTTGATGATGATTTCTTACTTTCCTTTCATTGTGGAGCAAGACAAGAAAAAACAACAAAAACACATTGTGTTGAGATCACTGCATGTTGTGGTTGTTATAGCTAGCATTTATCATTGAGATATGCAAGACAAAGAGGGCATCCTTCCATGTTGAATATTTCTAGTTGCATTGAACTGGTATTTGGGACAGCTCTTATGTAATTTTGGCAGAAGATGACAGAACAGTTAAGTGGGATGCTTCAGTTTCTTGGTTGAAATATGCTATAAAAATGCAGGGAGAAAATCATTTAGTAATAAAGAAACCTCAGGGCCATTCCAGATATAGCTAAATCCTGGGAGGAACTGGGATATTAAATTCCAGTTCCTCCCGGGATTTAGTCCCCACCACCAACCCAAACCCTGGGCTTTCCCTGGGGGTGGCGGTTGTATGCCCTTCGGATCAACCTCTGGACATCAAGCCCCCACCCCCCAGTCGCCTCTGGAGAGCTCTCCTGACGCGTGGAACTGACATATCAGTAAGGGGAGGAGGGACACATCATTTTCGTGTGCCAAGAGAACTCTCAAGCTTTTTGGGGGGGAGAAATGGGGGGCTGGGAGGGGGGTAGGTGCCATCCTGCTCCTTCAGGCTCTTTGAGCCTGAAGAACTGGCATCACTATGTAAATTGAGTCAATCCCACTGGGCCCTCACCTGGAAAGATCCGAACCAATCTTTCCAGGTGTTTCATTAATCTGGAGCAAATTGGGAAATCCCAGTTTTCTCTGAATTAATTTTGTTTTACCTGAGATGTCATATGGACACTTCAGTTAAAACCAAGGTTGGTCCCATTTTGGGCCTGTCTGGAAAGGCCCTCAGATTACTGGCTAAGATAGTGCAATTATGTAGGTTGAAGACATCAAATTTCACAGTTTTGAATATTTTGTAATGTTTACACATAGATAGTATTTCACTTGATTATAAGTAGTAAATATAAAAAGTTATACCCTTAATGGGTTTTTCCGAATTGGCAAGTTGTAAAACAGGATAGATAATAGTGAAGAAGTGTGGTAAAATAAATATCAATATTTCTCAGTTCAGTCTTCAGCTTTGATATGCTGTTTTATTATTTGCAATAAAAGTACTAATCAATTTGTCTTAGGCCAGTTCCACACATATATTAAACTCACTTTGAAATGAGTTTAAGGGGGGGAAACAGATTTTGCCCATTGGCTCTGTCTATTGAACCCCCTTTCCAAATAAACCCTTAAAATTAAAAGGATACTTACCTCGAGCGATTAGACCTGTCTTTCTGCCTGATGGAACATACCAACGACACATGAAAAGACAGGGGGAGCCAGGAGTGATCCCCCCCCCATCTTCTTGCGGGCCATTAATATGTTTCATCAGGCAGGAAGACAGGCCTAATGGCTCCTGGTAAGTTTCATTTTAAAGTCTTGGGGTTTTTTGGGAAGGGGCTGGGGCCCATCTCGCATCTCTGGGCTCCATAATATTATTACAATCTGATAGAAAGGTGATTTGTTTTGTTCAAGGATTTTTTCCCATATTCTGCAAAGACCTTTCTGCAAAATCCCAATCTTGCAGAAAAGTCTTTTTGAAGAGATTGTGTCGCGCTTTGTAGCCTTGTACAGAGGTATGCACAAAATAAGCATAGGATAGTGGCAGCATTGCTGAAAATGGATTCTGTATTGTTTTGTAGTACAGAATGGTGAAAGAAGCTCTTCATGAACGTGCCAACTTGCTTGAAATTGCACCTCATCTATCTTCTCCTCTGCCAATTATGCTTCCTGTTTACAAGTAAGTCATCCAAGGTTTGTCCTATATTACCTGTACATAGGAGTATTACATTTGAAAACCTTTGTCACTGGGAATTTATGTCACTGCGTTTTTCACAGGTTTTATTGTTGATTTTGTGGTGGTGAAAAGGTTGTCATTTGCTGGTGGAAGTGTGAAGTGTCAGCTCCTTGAACACAATTTCCAGAGGTGTACCCCTGTTAGTCTGCTACAATAGATGCAGACAGAATCATGTGGCCCTGTAAACACCCCAGATGGATTATAGTGGCACAAACCAAGGCTACTGCAGCACTGAAATGCTTCAGATGAAGCTTAGATTTGGAAATGAGCTTCAGAGTTGACAGTGGCTTCCTCCATGGATGCTGTACACAAGTGGTAACAAAACATCTAAGTAAACGTGTGCTTATTTTTAAAGGTGATGTTTAATTTCAAGATGTTAGCAATTTCAAAATTATATGAAAGTGCAGACAGGTTATATGCATTTTTGGATGTTGTCTGTCTTCTTTGTCCTTCAGTAACTTATATAAATAGGTCTGTCTGTCTATGTCAGTGGTTTTCAACCACATGATTCCCCAAATGTTTTTATTTACTATATTTCTACCCCGTCTTTTTCTCCCCCGGGGACTCAGGGCGGCAAACTCGGAATCAGCCTTCAACTCCCCAAAATCCTAACAGCTGGTAAATTAGATGGGATTTCTGGGAGTTGTAGGCCAAAACAACTGGGGACCTACAGGCTGAGAAGTACTAGTCTATGTAGTCAGGGTAATGCCTTGGTTAAATAGCCAGCAAGTTTACAGCTGAGATAAGGCTTTATATATACAATTGTGTAATGTGCAAGATGTTGATCCACAATTTGTGGCCGCGTTTCATATCCAAGGCCAGTTGTAAAAAGAGAATTTCACTGCAACAACATGGAAAAAATTGTGAACCAGGTTTCGGTTTGAACAGACTGAGCAAATTTTTATATGAATAACTTGGGATTTACCCAATTCAGTGCAGACATGAGATTGGGTTTTTTGATTTTAAAAAATCTCTGAAGTTTTTTTATGGCTTATGTGATTGTGTTTTCTTTCTTTAATTCTAAGGCTGTTTTCCCATCTCTTCAGCACAACGAAGAGTGGAAGTATTGCAGTTTGACAGTACTTTAACTGCCATCCTATGTAATCCTGGGATTTGTAGTTTGGTGTTGAACCAGCATTCTTTGGCAGAGTGTAATATTATAACTCCCATGATTTTATAGCATTGAGCCATAGCAATTAAAATGGTGTCAAACTGCATTAATTCTACAGTTTATTTGCATCCTGAGTTATATAGGCCTAAGACTTATACAGGTTGAGCATCTCTTATCTAAAATGCTCAGGATTAGAAAACTTTTGGAATACCTGCATTTGTATATACAGTATGTATATAATGAGATATCTTGGAGCTAAGACTCAAAACTACACATGAAATTAGTTTAAGTTTAATATACATCTTAAATGCTGGAAGTAATTTTATATAATATTCTTAAAAAAATTGTGCATGAAACACAGTTTTTGTGCATTGAATCATCAGAAAGCAAAGGTATTACTATCTCATCCATGTGGATTTTGGATTTTTTCAGTTTAGAAATTGTGATTGAGGGGTGCTCAGCTAGTATATGCATAAAACCTCCTTTCTTTCTCTGCCTCCACAAACCTTGCTGTCTACTACTGTAGTACACTAGAGCTGATTCAGGGTTTTGTTTCTTCTGGGGAAGAGGGTTGAGTGCTGTAGTGGGAAAGGAATATCACTGAATAGATTTTTTTCAATAAAAAAGTTATGTATTGTGAACTGTATTATCTGTGTCTACACTGCCAGAAAAACCAGTTCAAAGCAGATAATGTGGATTTTAAACAGTTGTGTAGAAGTGGCCAAAGAGACTTTTTCCCTGCCTTGCAGTCTGTGCCATTCGCTTTTGGGGGGTACATGGAAAGTTGTCCCTGCTTTTGGGGGTTACATGGAAAGTTGTACTACGAAGGGTTATTTCATCGTTCTTCTGGTCTTACTGAAGCCCACTGTTAAATCAGAAGAACCACAATTGCGTATTGTCTACCATTTTGATGGTGTGTATTTAAAATGTTTACCCTCCCCTCTTATTTTCAGTAATTGAAGATAACCATTATAAAGGCTCATAAAGGACACTAAAGATCAATTTTGCAGCACACCAATCTCTTTTCAGTACCATAGTACCTTTGTAAGATGGGTTAGTAGGGCTGTTCAATTTGGGTAACCTAGATCAGTGCTGTCCAACATCTACTGGACCGGGGGCCGGATGTTTGGTCGCTGATGACCTGGGGGGCCGCTCGGCCCGGCCCATGCCCACGCCCGCCCACGCCCACGCCCCCAGCAGCAGCTGAAGGCGTCACCCAGGGAGACGATCCAGGCGAAAACTTTCCCGCAAGCCGGGTTCTCTTCTTCGCGAGCCATCCAAGCTTGCAGGAGGGGTTTCGCCCAGCTCTCGCCGCCCTCGGGTCAGCGGGAGGCGTGAGCCGGGCGACAGCTCTCTCGCAGGCCTGGCTGGCTCGTGGGGGAAGCGCGAACCAGGCGCTCGCGGCCCCCACCACCCATCCACGCCTGCGCGAGAGCTGTCACCCAGATCTCGCCTCCCTCGGGTCAGGGGTGAAAGGAGGGAGGGAGGAAGGCGTCCTGGCAGGGAGAAGGCAGCGGAACGCTGCCTCTTCCCTGCCAGGCCCCCTACGTCCTTCCTTTCCTCCCGGCGGCGGCGTCCCAAACGGAACGCCGCTTCCAGGGTGAAAGGAGGGAGGGAGGGAGGCGTCCTGGCAGGGAGAAGGCAGCAGATTGCTGCCTCTTCCCAGCCAGGCCCCTCCGTCCTTCCTTTCCTCCCGGAGGCGGCGTCCCAAGCGGAACGCCGCTTCCAGGGTGAAAGGAGGGAGGGAGGCGTCCTGGCAGGGAGAAGGCAGCGGATCGCTGCCTCTTCCCTGCCAGGCCCCCTTCGTCCTTCCTTTCCTCCCGGCGGCGGCGTCCCAAACGGGAGACGTTGGAAGGGCGGAGGGATGCCCCGTGGCTCCTCCCTCTCTTCCAAGGCACCCTGGCAGCAGCTGAAGGCGGCGATTTTGCTGCCTTCAGCTGCTGCCAGGGTGCCTTGGAAGGGAGGAGGAGCCACGGGGCATCCCTTCTCCCTTCAAGGCATCGGCGCCACCGAGAGAGGAACAAGGCGGCGGTACAGGGAGAGGAGAGGCCAGCTCTCTTCCTCCTGCCTGTATCGCCTCTGTCTCCCTCTCTCAGCGGCGCTGCTGCAAACTGCCTCGCAACGGCGCCGCCGAGAGAGGAGAAGGGCGATACAGGCAGGAGGAAGAGAGCTGGCTGCTCCTCCCTGCCTGTATCGCCCCCTCCGTTCCTCTCGGCGGCGCGATGCAATGCAGTTGCATTAGCGCCGCCGAGAGAGAGAAGGGGCAGTGTAGGGAGGAGGAAGAGAGCTGGCTCCTCCTCTCTGTACCGCCCCTTTCTCCCTCTCGGCGGTGCCAATGCAAACTGCATCGCATCGGCGCCGCCGAGAGAGGGACGGAGGGGGCAATACAGGCAGGGAGGAGGAGCCAGCTCTCTTCCTCCTCCCTGTCCTGCCTCCTCCTCCTCCCCCCCCCCCGGCCACCATTTTTTTTCAAAAAAAAATTGAAATTTTTTTTTTGAAAAAAAATCTTGCTGGGGGTGGCGGGGGCCGTGCCCAACAGGCTGGGGGGCCGGATCCGGCCCGCGGGCCGCCTGTTGGACAGCCCTGACCTAGATCAATTACCGTGTCCCGGATTTTTGTGGGGACTCCAATCCCTTTTTCGGGAACCTCCCTAATTTGGGAGGACAGAAATCCATTTTTGATCCGGGAAGCCAAAAGATTTGGGTGTCCGAACCAGCCAAATACCATTTTTGAAAACAGATAGGTTAATATGTAGCAGTATGAAGCATCCTAGTTTGAAATAGTCATTCATTGAGGTTTGTTGAAGAGCAGAAATAAGAAGGGGGATTTCCCAAACATCAAAACACACTTAGGTTCTTTTGACAGTCCAGTAATGGGCTTCTAGTTTTGTATCCCCTTGGAAAGGATGATATTCCTGGCAATTGTGGGGTTGCATATAAACATTACATTATTAATTCATTTTCTGTATCTTTATCTTTTACAGATGGTGGCAGCTGCCATATTATTGGGTGGGAATTAAACTCTATGACCTTGTAGCGGGAAGCCAGTGCCTGAAAAGTAGCTATGTGCTTAGCAAATCAAAAGCTTTGGAACTCTTTCCTATGCTGCAGAAGGACAGACTTGTAGGTGCCATTGTCTATTATGATGGTAAGTTGTCTATTATGATGGTAAGTTATCTCCCTACTTCATACATTTAAAATTCAAACTGTATTCCATCATATCTTTATCCATAATCTTCTGCCCCATTTTCTGTGGCTTCTTCTGGTTGTCCAGTACACTACACCTCACCCTCACTGATTAATAGCTGATTATTACCTGAACAGTGGTTAATAAGTGGCTGGACTATATGTAAAATATCTGTTGAGCTGGTCTCTATGGCCCCTTCTACACTGCAATATAATCCAGATTATCAATTCAGATAATCCACAGTATCTGCTTGGAAATGGATTGTTGGACTCTACATGACATGATTTTGATGTAAAATACACAAATAGGATTACGAAGATTACTGAGTAAACTTAACACCTAGACCCACAAAAACAAGCTGACAATAAACAAATCCAAGTCAAAAATAATGGTGTTCGGAAATTGCCCATCTAGACACAAATAGGTTCTAGATGCAGAGCATATAGAACAGGTTAGCTCTTTTACATACCTAGGCTTGGTATACTCAGAGACAGGCTCATGGCTTGCACACTTTCAATCTTGTGCGATCAAAATTAGGGCACACACTAACACACTGGCAAGATTGCTATCCCATAGATATCCTGGATCTTTATCTCCGATAATCAAAGTTTAAGCAAAGGCCTAAGCAAATTACCAATACTGGAACAAAGCAAAAATTGTCTCCATGATATTATATGGAGCTGAAATCTGGGGCCTAAGCAAATTACCAATACTGGAACAAGCACAATCAAAATTTCTAAGACAGATACTTGGTATTGACATTAAGACTACAGCTGCTGCAGTCAGAGCAGAGCTAGAAATATATTCTATCAAAGGACTTGCCAAAATCAGGGCCTTTAATTATTGGTCTAAAATAAAAAATCTCAAAAACAATAGACTTCCAAAATTGTGCTTTTTAGAACAATCTAATGGTCAGAACAATTAACAAGGTTCCTCCACACCTGCGGATTACAAATTACCTCCTTAGGTCAGAATAGAGATGCTGAAAAAAGGACAGTAATTCAAAGGATCCTAGATATTGAAGCCCAGAAAGATATAGCCATCCTGTCAAACACAGGATCCTTGAAGTGGTTAGGGCGCCTTAAACATAATTTCCAGCGGGCGCTGTACCTAAAAGCTGATATGCCAAGACATCTAAGAATCGCTTTTACCAGGGCAAGATTTGAACAAATTGAATCCACGGAGAGACACGGCAGATTCAATCATATCCCACATGAAGAAAGACTATGTATCTGTTGTGCCCCCAAAGTCAAAAATCTGAACCACACTTCACATCACTGCAATCTATATGAAAAAGAAAGGAAACACTATTTATGGCCTTTTATTTGCAATAAAATAAGCTGGGATACAGCAGCCAAAACCTCATTTTTGTTGGCTGGTTACAACCCCGTCCTGACAACAGAAGTTGCCCTTTATTTGTTTAAAGCTGCTAAAAGGAGATCTGAGTACAGATCAGATTGGGGTGCAGTGTAGGGGAGATGAGGATAGTTGATGTATTTGTCAACTTAAAATCAATGTAGCTTGGTTTTAAGTTGACAAATACATATATATTTGTATTCCATTTTAAGAGGACCAGATGTATGTTGTATGTTGTGCTTGCACTGTCTGTTTTTGATAAGGCCAACTGGCTAATCAGTAAAAATTGTTGTTAAACTCTACATTGCCATATAATCCAGATCAAAGCATATAACTTGGCGGTATAGAAGGGGCATGGATGGGCATGGATGCTTTTGTTTCTAGTCCTGTGTGAAACGTGAACACAGCTCATGTGCTCCTCTCAATTTGGCACCTGTCATTTGAATGTAAACACAGAGTGAAGATGCTACCTTGGTTCTGGTCTCCCCTCTCACTCCCTATCCACTTTTGCTGAAATTATGACTGTGGCCCTTCTACACTGTCATATAAAATCCAGATTATCTATTTTAACTGTATTATATGGCAGTATAGAATGATATAATCCAGTTTAAAGCAGATAAAGTGGATTATCAGATTTGATAATCTACATTATATGGCAGTGTAGAAGGGCCTATGAGGCTGGAGGTTTTTTTTAAAATCAGTCAGAGGCTGCTTGTGTTATGTTTCAGCTGTGTGAAACTAGTGTACAATCTTCTAGTTTGATTAATGCATGACTGGTGAAGCATCCTGTACTGTCAGCAGAGGGTTCAGATGAGAGAATGGTCTTCACCTTTCTAAAAATCTGTGATTCTATGGAACATTAATATATTATATAGTCATAACTCATTGTCTGCAACATGTGAGCACAATTACAGATCTTATCTTGAGACTCAGAATTTCCATGTCATCAAATGTCAGTTCAAGTACGATACACTATAAAGGAGCCAGTTCAATGTTCAGAGTCCAGTAATCAAATATTCAATAACTATGTTTGGTGCATGAATATAAGTGGGTCTAGTCAACTAGCCCTGTAATTCTAATAGAAAGAAGACATATTGGTGTTGTCTGAACTGTTTGCCAAATAAATATGTACTTTCTGTGGTGTCCTCTACCTCATTGACCCATGACTTTATATTTCCATCTACTAAAATCTATAGACAAATTCACACTGTTCTGATAAATGTATCAGCCAAATAATTTTGATTAAGGAATTGTGGTTCGCCACCAGTAAGTTTCTCAAGTACAGAACTCTTCAGTAGCTTCACTAAACTTGGATGAGTCTTTGAGAGCATCCCATCTGCATTTTTGGGCACAAAATGAAATGTTACATGCATGTTGAATTGGAGGTGAACCTACATACATTTTTTTAAAGTAATGGGGAAAGCAGCTGACCAAAATGTGTTAAGAAATGGCAAGAAGCCAAGAAATTCAGTTTGAGATGTTGGAATGCAACTAGTTGCACAGTAGGATGCCCACTTAACTACTTTCTTATAGCTCCCTGCCATGCCTGCATACTAAAGGCCAGTCTTTCCTATGAATTTCTTGTCTTTATGTTAGAGACAGAAAATGCTTTTGTATTATCTTCTTTCCCCTCCCCAACACTGGATAATATATGGGAGCATTGAATTTTTTTCCTGTTGGGATAAGAGTGTATTAATGTGCAGATTTTAAAAACCCTCATGTAGCCAGAAAGCCAGCTTTGTACTAGCAGGATGTCTCCCCAAGTGTTCCTTTAAAAAAAAAAGAAGCTTCACACACATTTAAGCATCAAGGCTACCTGATGCTTCACTATGTACCCAAATCCCATTCTCTACAGATTTAAGGCGAGTCTTGGTGCTTCATTGCCAGCACCTTTGAGAAGCTTTCTAATGGCGCACATTAAATGTGGGAGTAAGCTGTGATTTGGCAGCACAGTGAAACAGTTGTACAGTCTGTGTACTGAAATGCAAATCATGCCAAACTGTGCTTCTCTGTGCTAAATTGATCTGAGTTGAGTAGTCCTAAGTATGTATTGTAAAATTATGGAGTGGCCATTGGAGTTTTAAATGAGAAAATGTGAGGTCTCTAATTGACCACCTTCTCCTTTGTGTCTTTGTTAGAACAAATTGGAGTTAAGATGAGCCCCACCTCTCCTACCAGTTCTCTAATGCTACTTAAGTAGAGAAGCCGAAGCATGAGATGGTTCAGGATGTACCTGCTTGGTCATGTAAATGTACTCTCCAATGTTGAGTAAGAGGCCATGGGTCAGTGACAAGAGATGATGCTTTGAACAAAGAAGATTTTATGTTCAATCCCCAAAAGATAGAGCTTCAAGTAAAAAAAAACATCCTCAAAATATCTCAGATAATGGCTAAAACAACCTCAAAAATATTTCAAATAACAACTAAAAGTTTGCTGACTCAGTTTGAGGGCACAAAGATAGGTTACCCTGGTGGATGACCTACCAGGGAAGTTGGAGCGTGGGGGTGACCTATCTCTGCCTGGTTTTTGTGGACCTCTCAGAAGTTTTTCATACCATTGACCATGAAGTCTTTCTGGATGTCTCCAGATTGTGACTGGAAGGCATGATGTTATGCTGGGTCACTTCCTTTTTTGAATGACTCAGTAGTGATGGAGGATTTCTGTTCCACATCATGGTTGTTAGTCTTTGTGGTCAATTAGATTACTATCTTACTCCATCAAGGCCCGAAGTGCCATCTGTGTTTGGGTGACATGCAACTCTGATCTCTTATTTCCCTCGTTTGAAGGAACCTTTTGGCCCAAGTGTGAATCTTTGGCACAGGTAGGTAATATTTTGGATTAAACAGAGATTAAAGCATTGAAGCCAGTACACGAGGAAGTGAGAGGGAGGAATACTCCATCCTATTACTCATTCTTGGCTTCCTAAATCATACATTTTTTTCTGGATTCCTGGCTTTCTGCAGAAGGGTGGCTGTTAACTGTAACCTAATGACTGAATGTTAGAAATGATCACATTCTTTTGAGCTACACATGTATTATGCATGTCTTCTGATCATTTTACTCTAGCATTCTACTCCAAAAATTTCATTAAAGGATGAAATGTGGAGATATATCAAACTGCTCCAGCCTGTTACAGGTGTAGTTTACAGTTGAAATATGCCAAAATTCTCTATGCTATTTTTTAAAATTCCTTTATTGAAAAAAAGTTTGATATTAGCCATGTCCAATGATCCTTTTGCTGAAAAGATAGTGGGAAATACTTTAAGTTAAAAATAATAAAGACTGTATGAATTGGACAGCTCCATTTACTCATTAATATACTGTGTCAGAAAATTTGTGCTCAGAGTGTACACATTTTGCAAATGTCTTCAGCATTCTATGGTCTTTTTACTAGAATTTAGTATCCATAACTATACTATTTCAACTAAAGTGTGGAATTTCAACAGTTATTGATAGGTATCTAGCCTTTTTCTTATATGGTCACTTGTAGAGTTGACTTAGGGTTAGGCAGGTTCAAAAACCGGAACCTATCTCGTGTTTTACCACAGGCATCCAAACGACACCTCCTGTAAAATTAATTTGGAACAAATCAGAGTTTCCCCTGTTTGTTCCAAATTAATTTGACACCCCATTAGATCCAGGCCATCCTGAAAGGCCTGGTTCTAATAGGGTATTGAGCCTGTGGTGACTCACTTCTGGGTAGTCTCGGGACTACCCGGAGATGCGTCTCCATTGCCATTGCGAACCTTTTAGACTTCTAGAGCCCACAGGTGCGGAATGGCACGCATCCGCTCTCCCCAAACCCCTTATTTTGCCCATAAAGTTAAATAAAAGGTACCTGGCCTCCTTAGCTTTCCTCCTAACCTCTCACATCTCCTCAGACATCATTTCCTCATGCCAGGAGGGTGTGAGGAGGAAAGTTATGGCAGGCAGGTATGTTTTATTTAAATTTTAGAGTGAAATTGGGGGACTTCGGGATGGCATGTAGCTCCCTGCCCCCAGGAAAGCCCGATTTTTGAGTGGGGACTCAAACCCGGACCGAAGCGATATATTTTTCTTAGGGATATATTTTTCTTCTCTTGGTCTCCTTCCTTCTCATGGTACAACCCAGTGGGCATTCATATTGTCACAAATGGCACTCCAGGCTAATCTTTCCATAAGGTTGGGGCTAAACATTGATGACTTTTGTACACTGGCACAAAATGTGTCTCAAAACAGCATTAAAAATGCCGATTCTGAGCCAAGGGAGTGCAGGATGGCTGAGAGGACACCATCTGGGATTTCAAATGGCAGTATTCACTGCCACAGCACCTGCAGAGATTTGGATTTTCGTGGTAGATCCAAATCTTTGCATTTGTCCCCTTCCCTCCCCAAGTCAGAGTAAAAGTCTTACCCCAGGTTACACCACATTAGCTTGGGTGTGCCACTTGGATGCCTAGGGTAATGAAAGAGCTACACTAATCTGGCAGTGTAGATGGGGCCCCAGACTTTCCATTGTTATATGGTGATAAGGCTGAAGCTGGGAATAGGGTGTGATGATGATTATAGTGATGGTAGTGGTGACAATGATGATGATAAACCACCTTTTTTCCTCCTGTCCACTCTAGAAAATCATGATTTATCCCATAAGTAGCACCCACCTATTGCAAAGCAGCTATTCTTTCTTTCTCTCCTCTGACTCATTACAACAAAGTATTTATTTCACCCTTTGAATCATCCATTTCAACAATTTATTCTTAAGTCTGTCTACCTTTTAGAAAGTATTACTGACCTTGTGCATACACACATGCACAATTGTACACCCAAGCCAATTGACTTCTCATACACACTCTGTTATTCCATTATCACTCTGATTTGCTTCCTCTACCACCCTAATTTCTCTCCTCTACCACTCTAATGTGCTCTAATTTGTTAATTATTTATCAGATGAGTGACCTCCCAGGCTTTTGCTTTCTACCGTTTATTGTTACTCTAGCCTTCTTAATTGAATTTTAAGTTTATTTATACAGGAGGAATCTGTACATATAAATGTTGGATGTATCAGCCATAGCAAATCACAAACTTTACCAGGGGCTATTCTTGCTCTGTCTCAGCATCAGGAAGCTAAAGCATATGTTGGATGTTAGCCTGGGTGTACACCATGTGTCCTATTTATACAAGGTTTCCTTTGAAGCTTCAACTTACAAGTTTGTTTCTTAGGGGTACATGTCAGACTTCATTTAGCATTTGTTGGTATTCGGATACTCTTGAATAGCAAAAAGGCAACATTTTGGGGGAGGAATGTGGCTGCTATCTGAGCAGTGATCTGTCAGTTTCATTTATGTAGCTCAAGGAAAATTAGAAAAGAGGCACTATGGAAAAGCCAGTGCTGAGGTCTCTAGATAATAGAGAATGATAAAGCAGCCTTCTTCTCTTTGGAATGGAAGAATTAATGTACTCATTTAATAATGGTTACATAAAAGAGTAAGAAAAATATTTTTAAAATACATTAACACACAGAAGAAGCATTTACTGGTTTAAATGGCAAATGTTTTTAGATGCTATTAAAAGATATATGTACAGTAGAGTTCCACTTATCCAACATAAACAGGCCGGCAGAACATTGAATAAGCAAAAATGTTGGATAATAAGGAAGGATTAAGGAAAAGTCTATTAAAGGTCAAATTACATTATGATTTTACAAATTAAGCACCAAAACATCATGCTTCACAACAAATCGATAGAAAAAGCAGTTCAATACACGGTAATGTTATATAGTAATTACTGTATTTACAAATTTAGCACCAAAGCATCGCAATGTATTGGATCAGCTGTAGATCTGGGTGGGGAGCAGACAGAGTTGGATAATACAGAATGTTGGATGAGTGAAAGTTGGTTTAGCAAGTCTCTACTCTCTCTCTCTCTCTCTCTCTGTGTGTGTGTACACACACACTCATACACACACATTATGTTATGAGTGTATATTTATACCTTATAAATTATCTTTTTGTAAATTTTGGTCATTTCAATTTGTTGAGTGGGGCGGTGTTATCTTACACATGTCTGCTCAGAAATAAGTTGAGTTTAGTTGGATTTGTGGTATAAGTCTTGTTAAACTTAGTGGGTCTGCTTCTCAGCAAACATATGTAAGCTAACATTGTAAAACCTATGTTTATTAAGCTCTCTGTCCATTACATTTTTGATGCAAAAAGAATCAACAGGAATCTTATTATTAAAACCTGAGGATTTGAAGATTTCATCTTTTTTATATTTACATCTCTCTATTTAGAATTAGCACCAGCTTCTTAACTAATGTGGAAGCAGGAGTAGTGACCTTTTTGAAAAGAAGTGAGACTTTTTTCATTTTAAACCTTATGAGATTTTTTAAAAGTATGGGTTGGGAGGTGGGGGGGGGGGAGTACCAAAAATCAATGAGAGAAATTGCAGAACATTCATTAAGTTGTCAACAATGGAATAAGTACTCCTTTTTCTCTTAGCCTCCTATGGTCGTCTTTCCAGCGTGTATCGAATTATGAAAAGTTACAGGTTTATAATTTACTTTTGACAAATTTATACTTTTGAGACTATTGAGGGATATAATTGGGGTACAGCCAAGTGGAAAACTTGGGCCGTTGTAAAACTTCGAACACGTACTTAAAACGTTTCTCTCCTTGGGAAAGGAAAACAGTGTGACAAGCTGCCATTGTAAAGGTTTCTTATGGGTGAAACCCATCATACACATCACAAAAGAAACATGACAGCCTCTTCTATACTGCAAATCCATGGGTGGGAAGGAAGAAAGTGAGAAAAGTGTTGTGAGTAGTTAAAAGCCACACTGAGACTTTGAATAATTTCTGTAAACTTAAGGGGAAAACTGCAGAGAGAATTGTAGAAAACCAAAGTGCTGCTTTTGCTGGGATATGTGGGGAAGATGTGTGATTAGTGTCTTATGATGACATCTTTATTTTTAACTGAAGAGTCCTTCTTATTCTGATTTAGTGTAAATAATGTGTGCTGGAAGGAAACCTACATTTCTAAGTATCCGGTCGAAGTAATATGATTATTTTATTTAGCAAATGCACTGCAGTTAATGATGCCACTGTTAAATCTGATAACATTTTGGCCGCCTAGGATTTCATTGCTTCTATAGTAATACTGGTAATAATTTTAATATATGGAATACATTTTTGAGGGGGTCTGGCACCCCTTGAAGCACTGTGTGTATGTTAGAGTCGCTTTACCCACTGTGTTGTAGTGGTTAGCCCCATGCATTAAGGGTACATACCTATGTGATTCCCTGCTTGTTTGTAACAAAAGGCCGTCTTTGCATTCCGTAGCATTGTGTTGCTGGAGGCGCCATTCCCAAAAGCATGCAGATGATAACTGCATCTCCTGCTGTACCTGTAACAATTTAATTGTATAAGTCA
Source organism: Anolis apletophallus (assembly GCA_030556195.1). NCBI lineage: Eukaryota > Metazoa > Chordata > Lepidosauria > Squamata > Anolidae > Anolis > Anolis apletophallus. The sequence goes on from JARBWK010000002.1 coordinate 146,181,875, forward strand.
GCCCAGTCAAGCATCCCCAGCACATGACTGGGAGACATGAAATTCATTGTCATTATTGTCCCTGTCATTTTGGATCATTATATCCTGCTGCAGAATTTTCCTCACTTCACTGCTTTTTTTTACCTCCAGGAGCCAGGGATTATGGCTGAGGTTGGGGTGGGGGCAGGACTGTGAACTACATTTACCTCAGGGGAGCCACAGATTAAATTGGTTTTGCTCTCTGACTTGCTGGATTCATCTATTTGGATGCTGTGAGTTTTAGGTTGGAAATGTATGGGTATCTGACTGAAAATTTCCATCGGTCTTCTTGTATTTTGTTTATGCATTGTTGGTGTCATACTGAACAGTAATCCTGGTCTGTCTTTGGAAAGAAATGAAGGTGGGTTGGGTTCCCTCTCGGCTTGATCTTGTAGGGATATAAGCTTATTTTCCAGAAAGGTAGCTTTGTTCATTTCTCATACCACAAACCCTCCAGTATTCCCCAGCCTGTCATGGTTTTTCAGAGAAAAGATTCCACTCGAGCATGTAATTTCTATACGTATGTTTTATGTGAATGTAATGGTAGGCCATTAGGTAATATGTACCTTAAAAAAAACTTTATTTGTGTTTTTATATACATTATAACTGTATTCTCAATTTGCTTCTGACACAATAAAGAAATACCTTTTTTCCATAACATAGTGATGGTGATGCCATAGATACCACTGAAAAGAAAAAGAGGGAGGGCAAGGATGTTGCTGTTGAAAGTGGATTTTGATTTCTGGTACATGAAATTTGAGGTACTATTGAATTGGAATCAACGGCCAGGTTGGTCACTTTTGCCTCTCTTGTCACTCCAGAATAATGAAGTGATAACCTACTGCGTTGACTTCTTCCAAGCCTCCCTCTCTACTATGATCCTCAACTGAATGCCGCAGTTCTCTTTCTGCCCAGGGGATGGTCTGTGGAAGTCCCAGTTGCTGGGAACAACGTGGAGGAGAGCAACCAGCCATTATTACTTTGGGTATAGAAGCTGCTATTTTAGCAGTTTCCTGTAACATGGAGATGACATATGTACCCCGCCCCCGGCAGATGTTAAATTGAAGATCCCATCATATGGCACCACTGACTGTGCTGGTTAGTCCTGATGTAACTTGCCATCCAACAGCATTCGTAGAATTACATTCTTCTTTTCACCTGCTAGAGAAAATGAGGCTGTGCCAATAAGCAAGAGGTAAGTTGGAAGGAGCTGGAATTTCTTCAGATATCGATGGATTGAGAGATCTCCACACTGTGCTACCACCTGGCAAAAACATTTCAGCAGCAATTAGGATAAAGATTAGGGGATTACCTGGTTACATCAGCAGCTTTCTTTTTCTAACACTCAGACTCTAAAGGCTAACCCAGACAAAATTGGTTTGAGATATATAATTGATTTACTGGAGTGTTCTATAGAAAAACAGAGCACAAATGTTAAAACTGATCTATCATATGGATTTCCCCTTCCCTGGTATAGTGCTTGGCAATTTAATAAAAGTTTGATGAATGTGAAAAAATGGCCCTGGGTACTGTGAGAGACTTGACCATGGAAGGCCAGCATATTAAGTCTTTTAAGACTACTGAATGGCTGCCTCCGGTGCTCCTTTATCAAAAGTGTTCTTGAACTTGTCTTATGCAGTTTTCTTATTCTCTCAATAAACAGTAGCATTTAATGGCAGAAGCTTGTTTTAATGCTTATTTCTTCCCACTCACGTGTTTTCATTCTTGAAGAGTTGGTATTATTTGAGTGACTTGTTAGAGCTGTCTCACACTTTCTTAAGGAATTATATCTACTACAAGGACTTCAGATTTCTTGAGTTGCAATTACCCAATAAGCATATATGAAAGCAGGTGCATATCAGAAACAGTCTTAGTGTCTGAACGTGAAGGCCTTGGTGAGTGTTAGTTCCAATATTGTGTGTACACAGATAAACACCATGGCTGTTGGTTGTACATAAATTTGCTGTGAGTATACCAATAAAACATATGTGTAGCCATGACAAACCCATTGGTGTTTAGGGTGTAAAGCTGTCCTTGCCTGAGATGGCTGTGGTTTAAATTGTATGATAAGCATTTGTACCCCACAAGATACAACTGATCTCTGCTAAATAAATATAATTATTCTTCTAGCACTTTAAATGTATATCATTGGCTTGCAAAAATTCATTTTATTGATCTTTTATTTCGTTTCTTCTGTGTAGAAGTGAATAGGGATTCTCATTTTTTATTTAGAAACTACCACATGTCTGTAGTGAGTGATAAAGTCACTCTGTTTCATGAAGAGTAATTTTGCGTCTTTCATCTATTTCTGATGTATTATCCCTGTCTCTTTTTATAACCGTGGTCCATAACTCTAGTTCTAGTTGGTTTAGACAAGGTCATATAAGAGAAAGCAATTTACTTGATGTCCTGAGAAGTGTGCAGTAGTTCATAAAACCATTGACTAGGTTCCACTTACCTTAAAAGAGAGATCAGAAGTTTCTCCTTCGTGGTGTCTGTTCGTGGCGCATATGATAGTTGATGCACCTGTGCAACAATAACTGGAAACCTCTGAAAAGCTGTAAAGGCTTGTGGCTGCAGCCCCGTCGCTCTTCTCCATTAGCATATATGCTGTAGGAGGGGCTGTAGCTCTAGTTCCTTTTTTTCCAGCTGCCTTTGCAGCAGCATTTAGAAACTTCTCTACAAATGTACAAACTTACATTTTGACTTGGAGTGTTATTGGACTTTCCTGACTTCTCCAGCTTTGACTTCAGACTGGTTTGTCGACTATTCTTTTCTCTTATCCCTAAATAGATTATGGCTTCTAATGTAGTTTCTAAACAATGTGTTTCTTGTGGGGAAAAGCTCCCCGTTACAGATGGCCATACCATGTGCCTAATGTGCTTGGGAGAAACGCATTCAGCAAAGTCCTGCTCTGCCTGCAAGGCTTTTACCCCGCAGGCAAGGAAGAGCCCGGAGCGGCAGCTCAAAGCCCTCCTCTGTGAGAAGGCTCTCTTACCTTCTTCTTCCTCTGACGGACACCGCATGGCGCCAGAGCCCCCTGGATCCTCGCAGGGCAAGGATAGTGCTCACCGAGCCTCTGCTTCAGCCAAACAGAAAGGCTCTGGAGAAAGGACTCCCTCGCCGAGGAAGAAGGGAGGGAAAAGGACAAAGAAAACGCACTGCGTTCTCAGCGTTCATCCCTGCTGCCATTCCTCATTGCCTCAGCAGTCTTTCTCGGCATTGCCGCTCCAGCCTCCTCCTTCAGAGTATGCTTTACAGCCGCTGCTGCTTTCCTCACCACCCCAGACACCTCCGCGAGAGCAGATGGGGCAGGAGCAATACGTACTTCTGGCTTTGGCCGGAAGTGGAGGCGGGGCTTCACTCTCCTCCTTGATGTCTCCATGCCCTTCCACCTTGCTGCCATTGCACCAGGTTGAGCAACACCATGTGGCTACAACACCCCCAGAATCAAACCATGATATGGCTTCTGCTTCTGAGTCGGGCTCCTCGGTGCAGCAAGCTAAGCCTCCAGAGCCTGTGGATTTCTCGGCATCAACAACTCCAGAAGATGCCTCAGGCTTTCTGGCCCTTATGATCCGTATGTCTAAGGCCCTCAATCTCTCCACACCAAAAGGACGCCAGCCTGTTGAGGATCCTAGGTTTCCTCCTGATGAGCAGGTCCAGCAGTCATTGGCTTCTGCAACCTTACCAGCCCTCCCATATCTACTCCAGCTTAATAAGAACCCTGACCAGACCCCGTCAGCAGTGCCAGCGGTTTCTAGGAGATGGGACGCATGCTAGCACATAGGTCTCGCATCTGCAGATGGGTAGCATAGCTACCCAAGCCTAAAACTGTGGTGGTGAATGTGGCCAAGTGCAAGCGTTCCCATAAGACCCAGCCCACTCCTCCGGATAAAGAGGGCAAGAAGCTGGATGCAATGGGGAAGAAGGCCCATGCCAATGCCAGCCTGACGGCTGATATGGTGTATTATGGGGCATACATGTCCTCCTACAATTCTTTTTTCTGGAACAAGATTGGGCCATACCTGGATCTGCTTCCCTCCCCTCAGCAGAGCATGGCCAAGGCTTACCATCGTGAAGCTCTTTGCTCACACGTGCTTACAAGGACATGGCTCAGCACACTGCCGGCACAGCAGGAAAGCTGTTCTCCCTTGCCACATCAATCAGAAGACATGTGTGGTTGCGCACTTCAACACTCTCTGAGAAAGGCAAGGTGCTGGCAGAGGACATGCCTGCTCACGATGATGGATTATTCAATCCTAATACCGATACTAACTTGAAGGAGTCCCAAGAAGTGAGTCAAGCTGCCAACAAGTTTGGCTTCATGCAGCCCTCTTACCACTCTCAGTCAAGAGGCCAGCACTGTTCTTCATCCACTCGAAGATCTTATCCATCTGCCTCATGTACTTCCACCCAACCCAGAGCTCCACGCTCCCCGAAGCAGCAGACACAGTCTTCAACGCGTCAGCAGGGTAGGGGAAGTTTCAAACCAAGGGCAAGCATAGTTTTTGTGACATCTCCCCTCCCCTTCTTTACAGGGTTTCTTCACTTCAACCTTCTACACAGCCACTTGCGCGTTTGACTAGATTCTACGAGGCATGGAAATCTATCACTACCGATAAGTGGGTGCTTGACGTGGTTCACCACGGTTACTCTATTGAGTTTGAGAGTTCTCCACGCCTCGGGATCGTCAGGACAATGCCGCCGTCTGATGTCCTTTTGGATGTTTGCACCCTCCTCCAGAAAGTCGTGATTGTGTCATTTCACCCCTTTCACTATTCTTGTGCTTTCTTCTCCACTTATTTCTTAGTCTCTAAGAAGTATGGAGGGCAAAGGCCTATTTTGGATCTGTGTGGTCTTAACCAGTACATCCGACTGCACAAGTTTCGCATGGTGACTCTTCAGACCATCTTACCACTTCTTCCTCATGGGGCGTGGTTCGCCATGATAGATTTGCCATTGCGCCACACCCCCTCAAGTGTTTGTCTTTCACAATGGGTGAAAAGGTATATTCTTTCAGAGTCTTCCCCTTTGGGATCTACACTGCACCTTGGGGTTTTACCAAGGTCATGCCAGTGGTGGCGGCTCACAGGTGAAAGGGATCATGGTGTTTCCTTACATTGATGATCGGTTGATCATTGGGCCCTCTCACTCACAATTTCTGCAACATCTGGACTTCACACTCTCTTTACTACAGAGCATTGGACTCGTGGTCAATGTGCAGAAGTCCCACCTAGAATCGACGCAAGTCATTCGCTTCATCGGTGCGCATCTCAACTCCATCGAACGCAAGGCTTATCTTCCAGAAGAGTGGTTTCACAGCCTCCGAGCAGCCGTGCCAGTTGTGTTGGTTGTTTCAGTAAGATCCCCCTCCTGGTTGTGTTTGTACATATGGCCTCCACGACTGCTGTTACACCATTTGCCCAGCTGCATTTTTGACCGTTGCAGACGTGGTTCATCATGGTGTTCAACCCTCTCCTCCACAACCAGCACCGCATATTACACCCACCTGCGTCCGTCGGCCGCTCACTGCATTGGTGGACTCTTTGTGAAAATGTCTGCGCGGGCATGCCATTTTGCTTTCCAGAGCCATCAGCAGTTGTCACCACCAATGCCTCTCTTCAAGGCTTGGGAGCCCACTCTGGCACTCTATCAGTGCAGGGCCTGTGGACATCGGCCAAGACCAAGCTGCACATCAATGTGTTGGAGCTGACTGCCATCCAGAAAGGGCTTCGAGCATTCAAATGCTCCCTGCAGGGTCGTTTGGTCCAGATTTGCACGGACAACAGAACAGCTATCTGGTATATAAACAAGCAAGGGGGGGACACGGTCCCGCTCTTTGCTTCAGTTGTCGCTCGACATCTGACAATGGTGCATTCCCAGGAAGATCCAGCTTGTGACTCTACATCTGCCCGCCCAACACAACATGGTGGTAGACCAACTCAGCAGGACTGGGCCCACCAACCACAAGTGGTTGCTGCACCCTCACGAGACCCACCTCCTCTTTCGAAGGTGGGGATGGCCAGACATCAACTTGTTTGCAGCGCCAGCCAATGCCAAATGCAAACAATATTGTACAAGGATGGCGCAGGGATGCCTGGGGGGGCACGTTCCTCTACAGTTGGCACGGGCCCCTGTTGTACGCTTTTCTACCAATACTTCTCCTCAGCAGAGTGGTTGCCAAACTGGATGCGGACAGAGCCAACACCATTCAGATAACACCTTGGTGGCCAAGACAACCCTCGTTCCCCCTCCTCAAGACTATGGCTGCGGGCGATCATCTGCCACTGAACAGTCGGCCAGACTTGCTCACAATCCAGGACGGTCAAGTCCGTCACCCAGACCTAGACCTGCTCTGTCTGATAGCATGGCTGGTCAGGTCGCACCGCTACCTCCAGCAGTAATAGCCATCCTGAATGTTGCACACCGACCATCCACACAGTGCTCGTACAAGGCTAGGTGGAAGTGATTTGCAGCGTTTGCACGCCAGCACGGTGTGCACCCTCTACAGACCCCTACTTCACTCCCCCTTCAGTTCCTTGGGACGTTGGCAGATAAGGGGCTTGGTGCTTGCTGCACTCTCCGCATACCGCCGCAGGGAAGGTGGCTCGTCCTGGTTTCAGGACCCTCTTATCCAGCTCTTCCTTAAGAGGGTACAGGAATCTCCGGCCACCAGTATTCCCCCCCCCCCACCTCCCTTTTGGCAGCTTGACCTTGTCTTCTCAGCACTTACGAAGCCCCCTTTTGAACCTATGGCTTTGGCTGACTTTTCTCAGATCCAGCAAGTTGTGTGCACTACATGTCGATGAGCCCTACCTCCGGTTTCATAGGGACAAGGTGGTTCTCAGAACCGACATCGCCTTCCTCCCTAAGGTCACTTTGGCGTATCACTTGGCTCAAGACATTGTGCTGCCATCATTTTTTCAAGCTCCACAAACAGACCTTGAGCAGGCGTTCCATCTTCTCGACGTTCGCAGAGCACTCTCCTTCTACTTTCACAGGACAAAGGACTTCAGGCAGTCTCCTAGACTCTTTGTGAAGCACCGCACTGACACTAAAGGTCTGCCTGTTTCCCGACAACTCCTCTCGGCTTGGGTGGTCTCCACCATCAGACATGCCTATCAGTTGGCGGGCAAGAATCCGCCACCACACCTGGGGGGCAACTCAGTCGCTACATCGGCAGCTTACCTTCGTGGAGTTCCATTGGACAACATATGTTGGGCGGCGATCTGGACCACTCCGTTGATGTTCATCAACCATTATAAGATGGACGTTTAGTCAAGTAGGCATGCTGTGTTTGGCAGAGTAGTTCTCTTCTTGGCAGTGGCATGACGCCCACCATTCAAGGTTTGTGGCTTGCTAGTCTATCATATGTGCTTATTTTAACAGATACTACGAAGGAGAAATGATGGTTGCTTACCTGTAACCATGTTTCTTCGAGTGATGATCTGTGAAATTAATTCAACTAATTCAAACTGAAACAAAATGCTTGGATATTCTGTGTGTGTGTGTGTGTGAGAGAGAGAGTCACGTGGGAGAGAACAAGGCTCCTTCACAGCATGTCACAGTCCTTAGACCAGATTAAAATAGATATTTAATGGCAGCTCAGATTATATCTGTGATGGCAGAATGAAAGTGTGTGTGTTGTCTTGTTGATCTGCACATACACATTTATACCTCCACAAGATGTGTTAATTATCCCATTTAATGATGTGCACTGACATCACCACATTTGTCCAGCATTGTGGCATAGGAACAGAAGGACTGACAAGACATTTTTCATTGTGACATTTCAGCGTGGCTTCCATAAACTGGCACTGACAACATTTTGCTTTCATTTTAACACTCTGCATTTACTTACACTGACATGGCAATAAGATGTCTTTGACAAGTTGAAGGCTGATACAAAGGAAGTGGGGTAACAACATAATTAAAAGCCAACACTACTGAGCAAATCTTAATTCTGATCTGCCCCTCAGCACACCCTTCTGATGACGAGAAATTCATTTTCTGGTAAGGCCTCTGGCACCACACTTCTAAATGCTTGTGCAGTGATTCACACCTGGTGTCATACAGGTCAAATTTCTATTTGACTAGATATAGGCTTATTTGTTATAATATTATCAATTCACCCTAATACATAACAGAATACATTTTTTCTGAAGCATTTTCCAGTTATGAAAGCTTTGGAGCTACCCAGAATTCTTCCTCAGCCAATTAGTGCTATATATATTATTTATAAAAATGTATATATTTATAATTTTTGCTTATTCTTCTTTCTCTGTCTCTTTTCATTCTCTATCAAATATATGAGTTTATTGAATACAAACATATATTCATTATTAATTTTCTGCCATATTCTTACTTTTAAAATTTCTTTTCAAATATTTTAGAACTTATTGTATGAAAACCAACCTCAGAGCTTCCAAAACCAGGTCATAAGTGCAGCAACTTGAGGAATTCTGCTTCTGCTGTGGGTTAAATGCAGAAATTATACATGATTTTTTATAGAGCAGCTTGCTGAATAATTAGCAAAAAGATAATTTCACAGTAGAACTAAGATGTGCTGACTTCCATGTACTTCTGAGAGGCCAGAAAGGAAGTTGTTTTCCCAGTGGTTTCCTATGTTCTTGTGTGAGTTCAGTGTTTCATCTCACTTGGAGTATTTGTGGAATGACTTGATAGTTCACATCAAGGAGTGAGCTATAAGAGGGCAGGTTGGCCCACAAACCCTTGATCAGTTAACGTTTGTGCTAATCTTTAGACTGGAGCTCTTTGGACCAGCTGCAGCACTCTTCAGAGGCAGCCCCATGTAGTGTGTGTTATAGTAATCCAGATGGGATTTACTAAGGCATGTACCACTGTGGCCAGATCTGGCTTCTCAAGGAATGGGCGCAGTTGATGCTCAAGTTTTAATTGTTCAAAAACCCACCCAGCCACCAAAAATACCTGGGTCTCCAGGTTTAGTGCTGCGTCCTGGATGTCCACCAAACTGTGGACCTATGTCTTCAGAGAAAGTGTGACCCCCATCCACCACAGGCCGAATCCCTATTCTGAGATCTGACTTATGGCTGGCCAGGAGCACCTCTGTCTTGTCTGGATCAAGTTTCAATTGTTTTCCCTCATCCAGTCCATTACTGATAATAGGCATTGGTTTAGAGTCAGGACCGCTTCCTTGGCTTTAGGTGGAAAGGAGTAGTAGAGTTGAATGTCATCTGCATATAGGTAGCACTGAACTCCAAAACTTTGGATGACCTCACCTAGTAGTTTCAAGTATACGTTGGACAGCACGGAGGACAAAATGGAACCCCGAGGAACCCCACAGGACAATGGCCAGGGGTTCGAAGAGTTATCCCTCAGCACCACCTTCTGAATGCGGCCCTCCAGGAAGGACCGGAGCCAGTATAAAACAATACCTCCCAGTCCCATCCCATTGAAACGACCCAGAAGGATATCATGGTCAATGATATCAAAAGCTGATGAGAGATCCTGGAGAACCAACAGGGACACCCCCCCCCCCCATCTAGCTCTCTGTGTAGGTCATCCACCAAGGTGACCAAAGCTGTCTATGTTCCATATCTAGGCCTGAAACCGCATTGAAATGGATCTAGATAATCCATCTCATTCAGAAATCCTTAGAGTTGGGAGGCCACCACTTGCTTCAAGACAATACTCAGAAAGGGAAGGTTGGACACAGGCTGATATCCATTATAGAAGGCTTGCAACTGCCTCCTTTAGGCAACTTGGAACTTTGCCTTATTCCATGGAGGCATTGACCAGTCCTTTTGCCCATTCTGCTAGTCCCCCTCTGGTCTGTTCGATCAGCCAGAAAGGACAAGGATCTAAAATACATGCGGTAACACTCACCACTCCAAGTATCCTGTCCACATCCTCAGGCTGCACAAGTTGAAAGGTACCCATCAACAAAGTTACATCCATTGGAGCCGTATCAATAACCGCATCCAAGTCAGTACTGATCTCAGCGACTTTATCTGCTAAATGCCATGCAAATTCTTCACAGCGATCTGCCGAATGGTCAGGGATTTCTCCTTGAGGACCAGTATGTAATAGCCCTGTGACCACTTGAAATAGCTCAGCTGGGTGGCTCTTTGCAGATGAAATGGTGGCAGCAATGAATGATTTCTCTGTTGCCCCCATTGCCACAGAGTAGGTTTTAAAATATGGTCTAGCCCATGCTGTCAGATTTGCTTCGAGTTCTCCACCAATGCCATTCTACTATCTGTCTCACTTGCTCCATCTCTGCCAACTCCTTGGAATACCAAGGAGCTGTTTTGGCTCTGTTCTGTGAGTGGGGATGTTCAGGAGCAATTGTGTCCACCACTTTGACTATTTCCCCATTCCAGAAGTCAGCCAGATTTTCAACAGAATCGCCTGCCAAGGTGGCAGGAAGATCACCAAGAGCCATCAGGAATCAATCTGGATCTATAAGCCTCCTGGGGCAGATCATCTTAATCAGTCTCCCACCCCTGCAGAGGGTTGGAGTCCCAGTGAGTCTAAACCTGACCAGGTTGAGATCTGTCTATGACAACAGAACTGTGCCAAGTTCCCCCACACCACCACCACCATTATCCTAAACTGCAAGGTCCAAAGTCTGTCCAGCAGCATGAGTAGGGCAAGCCACCACTTGGGACAGACCCATGGTTGCCATGGAGGCCATGAAGTCCTGAGCCACTCCTGGCAGAGCAGGCTCAGCATGGATGTTGAAGTCTTCCAGTACTATTAGCTGCTGAGACTCCAACGCCAACCCCAAGACCACCCCGAGGCTAGCTCAGGAAGGGAGATTGTTGAGCAGCAGGGTGGGCAGTATACTAACAAAATCCCTATTCTTTCCTGATCACCCACCGTGAGGTAAATACACTTAAACACTGTTGACTGTGAGATGGGGAACCTGGTCAGGGGAATGGAATCACAATGGACCACTTCAACTCCACCTCCCCGACCCCAAGCCTCTCCTGCTGCAGCACAGAGAATCCTGGTGGGCAGAGCTGAGAGAGATTAAAATAGAAAAAAACTTACCCAGCTGCCATTAAGGTCCTGCTGGAGTCCTCCTGTTGTGTAGAAATCATGCGCCAGTAGAAGGGGGGGGGGGGGAGGAATGATCCCCCCTTCCCCCAGGCGTGTGTTTCTACATGCTAGGAGGATTCCGGCCTCAGGACCATAATGGTGGCTGGGTAAGTTATTTTCTATTTTAAGGCCTTTTGGGGGCAGCGGGGAGAAAGTAGGTGCCCTCTGGGTTTTCTAGGCTCATAAAGCATGAAAAACACAAGAGGGCTGTATGATTTGGGCCTGGGGATCACGCGACGTGTTCCCTAGGCCTAATCCACACTGGACCCATACCTGGAAAGACCCGGATCTATCAAAGATCTGGGTCTTGCCAGGTATCAAATTAATTTGGGACAAAGCAGAGTTTTCCTTCTTTGTCCCAAATTAATTTGATTTTACCATAGGCGTCATTTCAATGCTTTCAGTGAAAGCATGCGAGCTCACACATTTTAGGCCCTGTCTGGATAGAGGACTAGATGCAGCTATGAATCCCTAATAAAGTCCAGATTTTTTTTAAAAGGAAAGAAAAGAGAAAAAAACTAAATAATTGGGAGGCTAGAATTGTCTACAAAGATTTTTCCCCCCCATAAATGACTTCTATTCCATTCCTGTTAGTTTGTATTTGCTAGGTTGCTCACATGCATTCATTCTGAGCAGCTTTTGGTTGTGATTCAAATTGCTTTGGGACCAGAGAGGTCTTTTGCTGTATGTCATTATGTTTTGATGTAAAGTTTCCAGCTAAATAGCCATCCTGAGAGGTGGCATAGGTTAAAAAAAAGAACTAGTACAGGATAGATTTTAAGTGGACATGTGTTCAGGGCAAAAGCTATGCTTTTACAGTTCTTCTTACTTGCCCACAGACTGGCTGTTGTAAGCTTGAAGGCAGCTAACTCAGCTTTTTCCTATATAAAAGAACACTGAGTTATTTTGACAGCTCTGGTGTTATTTGTATATCTTTTTTTTTTACACATGATGACAAATTGAAGACCTGAATTGAATATATGACCCCCCGCCCCAGCTTTAAAAAAAAAACGAAACACCTCAAGCTATTTCTCTTTTCTTTTTCCCTGTCCATTCATATATGAAAAGCTCTGCTTCTATAGTTTGATTTTTAAAAAAATTGGATTTTCAGATTTTCTTGTCTATTGTAAAATTGTAGCAGTGATTTGCTAATTTTCTTGATTTCTTGATCATATGCTTTATAAATGTATTAGTTGACTATATTAGTTTCTCTTGAGATAAAGCACTCTGTAGGCCAGAAATTTTGGAAAATTCTAATTTCTGACCACTTTTTTGATTCTACATAAAGCTTTTTAGCATTATATATGTTGCTTGGAAGTTGAAACTTTTGGGAATTTACGGTGTGCCAATTTCTGGAGAGCCACCTCTTTTTAGAGTATATGTATATGGCATAATGTTAGTGAAGATGTTCATAAGTAAGTAGAAAGAAGTAACGCCACCAACCCCCCCCCCCTGCTTTTCTGTTTTTTTCATCTTAGCTGTGTGGGCTTTAATTCGTGCTGAGAATATTGTCTTCTTTAATGAAATCCTGTACTGAAATCCGAACTGGCATTCTATGTTGGATGAGTTCAAAAGGAAAGTATGTTGTTATACAGATAGGAATGAACATAAGAAAATGCTTATACGGACTTCACAATATATTTCTTGATATGATGAAGTACTGTTTCAGTAATTGCAGATATGATAACTTAAATACCTTAGTGGGCCAGGTGGGAGGGGATTGGCAGTCCATATGAGTATTTAAAATCCACCTTGCTGCAATCCACCTTGCTGCAATTGCTTATTTAATTTATTGTAGCAACCCAGTTCCCTTTCGTGCCTGGGGGGCAGGGGGCAGCACCGGGTGTCCCACTTGCATTAGGGCCAGCTGCAGCTGATGAGGACATGGAGGAAGGGGCTGATGAGTTAGCTGGGCCTTCCTCTCCCACAGAGAGCTTGGCCTGGGATGATGAATGGCCTGACGGCTATGACAGCTGGGAAAGTCAGGCTGACCCTTAGAGTGCTGATTCAGATCAGTATGAGAAACCAGGTGGTTTCGGGTCGCAGGAAAGGATCAGGGAAACAGTGGAGGATGAGCCCATGGAAGCTGAAAGGGAGTTCAGCTCTCATGAAGATAGTGACCCAGGTGCTGGGAGGCAAGGACGGAGCTTTGATAGGAGACGGAGCATTGAGTCCAGCAGGAGAGATTGGCACCGTAGCCTAGAGCGCCAGAGAAGCGCTAGATCCCGTAGCACAGATCCGTGGGAAAGGATCCTCAGTAGCTCGGCCACTTCTGTTCTGAAGGGAGTGAAGCGAGCGAAGATCCACGGAGCCAGGTTGCCAGCTCGTGTCTTGCCAAGAAGTTTCTTGGGCTTAGTTATGAACTTTGCCTTGTTCCTTTGCCACGGACCGAGTCCTTGATCCGCATTGTTTTTGCGGAGTCTTTGCTACGTTTGCCTTTGGATTTTATTTACGGACTCTTTACCTTTTTGATTGAACTTTTGATACTTTTATGGACAATTTATCTTTTCACCTGTTTCTTATTATTCAATAAATAGTTAGCTGATTGCCGTCTCTGTGTGTGTGATTAAGGGGCTGGGCCGAGACCCTGCATTGTGACAGTTGGCCGAGCTACTCCACGAACCCCTTTTTCACACCACGGGATGCGGAAGGCGCCGGCGGAGACGAGTTGGCAAGATGGGTCAGCTAACCGCCGCTCAGATTCAAGAACTACAGCAGGAGGTGGTGGATTTGCGGGCCCGGGTAGGCCGACATCCCTCCCTGACCGTTCCGTGCCGGTTTGGTGGCAACCCGGCCCAGGTCAATGTGTTCATTGGACAATGTGAAATGTACATGGAACTCCGGGATGCGGAGTTCGCCAGCGAAAGAGCCAAGGTGGGCTTTGTTTACACCCTGCTAGAAGGGACCGCAGCAGCCTGGGCCACGACCCAGCTGAGGGCGGCTTCCCCCCAAGTGGCTACTGTGAGAGCGTTCTTAGATGCTATCAAGACGACTTGGGGAGACCCGATGAACGCGGAGCTGGCGGAGAGGGAGCTGGATCGGTTGTCCATGAAAGACATGCCCCTGTCCCAGTACATTTCCCGGTTCCGAGTGCTGGCTGCCCAAGTAGAATGGAACCCCGCTGCACTGCGCTACCAGTACATGAAAGGCCTGTCGCCAGAGATGCAGCAGGAGATCCTGAGAGGGGCCACCCGGCCTGCCGACCTGGAGGAGGCGATTACCCTAAGCATTCGTGTGGAGGCTGGACTGCAGACCAGAAGACGGTGGGACAAGGGGTCCGGAGAGCGGCCAGTCGGTCGCAAGGAGACGGGGGCCAGCCGTCCCCTGTTCCGGCCCTTTGCGCCGGCTCCTCAGCCTTTGGATGAACTGGAGCCCATGCAGCTGGGGCATGTGAGGCCGAAGGTGGATGCTGCTGAGAAAGCACGGTGCCAGCGGCTAAATTTGTGCTGGTACTGTGGGGGATCCGGCCACTTTTCCAAGGAATGTCCCCAGAAGCCGCGCGGCAAGACCCCTCGGGCCTCTGCCGCCTTCGAGGAGCCCCAGGAGGCTGAAGAGGCTATCCAGACGGCGGGGGAAGGGGCCGGCCGAGTTTAAATGGGTTCGCTAACTCGGTCGCAGTCGCTAACCTTCCCCTAGAACCCCAGACTGGGCAGTTGTTTTTAGTGATGGTCGCCCTCTGGTCGCAGGAGAAGGGGCCGATGATGGTGCACGCCATGATCGACTCAGGGGCCACCAACAACTTCATTGATGCAGACTATGCCAAGTCTGCCGGACTACAGTTCCATGATCTCAAGGAGCCCAAGGGCGTACAAACCATCGACGGAAGACAACTAAAAGCCGGGGCCGTGACACAATACACTGCCCCTACCAAGATGTGGACCAGCTCTCATAAAGAGGACATTTCTTTCCTTGTAACTAAGTTGACCGATTTCCCGGTAATCTTGGGAATCGTTTGGCTGACTCTTCACGATCTGCAGATCTCCTGGGCCAGAAGGCAGTTGCAGTTTTCTTCTGAACATTGCCAGGGACATTGCATGACGGCTAGGGCCTGCCAGGCTCAGGAGGTGGAACAAGCAGCTACCTTGCCCAAAAAGTATGCAGGGTTTTGGGATGTCTTCAGTGAGAAGGAGGCGGAACGCTTGCCTCCCCACCGACCCTATGATTGCGCCATCGAGCTGCAGCCTGGAGCCCCCATCCCGCGTGGAAGACTCTACCCTCTCTCGGAGCCCAAACAAAAGGCCCTCCGGGAGTTTTTGGATGAGAATCTGTGAAAGGGTTTCATCCGGCCTTCCCAGTCCCCGGCCGGGGCGCCGATCTTGTTTGTTAAGAAGAAATCCGGGGAGCTGCGACTCTGTAATGACTATCGAGAGCTCAATAAGTTCACGATTCGGAACCGCTACCCCCTGCCATTGATCCCGGAGTTGTTGGAGCAGATGAGGGGAGCTAAAGTCTTCACCAAATTGGACCTGAGGGGTGCTTATAATCTGGTGCGGATTCGTCAGGGCTTTCCAGACCAAATGGGGAAGTTTTGAATACAGAGTTATGGGATTCGGGTTGTGTAATGCCCCCGCCTGCTTTCAACACTTTATGAATGACATCTTTCGGGACTTGTTAGATCATTATCTGGCAGTCTATTTGGATGACCTGTTGATCTTTTCGCCTGACCAGGCGACCCACGACCGCCATGTGAAGGAGGTGCTACAGAGGCTGAGAGACCACGGTCTCTATGCCAAGTTGGAGAAATGCACATTTGATCTACGCGAGGTGGATTTCCTGGGCTATCGCATCTCTCCCACCGGCATCGCCATGGATGACACCAAGGTCCAAGCTGTGGCAGACTGGAAGGCTCCTGCCAGCAAAAAGGACATTCAGAGATTCCTGGGCTTTGCCAACTACTACAGGAAGTTCATCCCGGACTTTGTCAAGTGGGCCGACCCCATCACGCAGTGTTTGCGAGGAAAGGTGCCGTTCCGGTGGACATTGGAGGCGGACGCGGGGTTCCGGAAGTTGAAGCAGCTGTTCACCACACAGCTGCTTCTGCAGCATCCTAACCCCGCACCCCTTTCATTGTGCAAGCAGATGCATCGGATGTAGCAGTGGGAGCGATCCTGCTACAGCCGCAGGGGACAGACTTATTGCCCTGTGCCTACTATTCCCGGCAGCTGATAGCGCCGGAAAGGAACTATACCATCTGGGAGAAGGAGCTCCTAGCCATTAAGGTAGCTTTTGAAGTTTGGCGACATCTGCTTGAAGGGGCCCAATTTCCGGTGGAAGTTCACACCGACCACCGGAATTTGGAGAACTTGAAGAATCAGCGCAAATTGAACCAGAGGCAGCAGAGATGGCCTCTGTTCTTTGAGAGATTCAATTTCCGCATCCACTATGTGACCCCCAAGTAGACCAAACAAGCTGATGCGCTGTCTCGGAAGCCAGAGTATGTCAGAGGAGGAGAAGGGCTTTCTGAGACGCGGCTGCTGAAAGCGGAGAACCTTGCCGCCACTGGCACAGTCACTGCCCCACCCCCGGTGGTCAACCCAGACCCAGGGGACAAGAGAACTCTGAGTGACCGAATTCAAACTCAACAGTAGGGAGACCCTTGGGTTCAAGAGCAGCTAACCAAGGGGGTGCAATTCCATTTCCAAGTAAAAAACGGCTTGTTGTACCGCCGTGACTGCATCTATGTTTCCCCCGGGCCTGAGAGAGAGGACATTCTCAAACTTTGCCATGATAGCCGGGCCGTGGGACACGTTGGGCTGTTCAAAACACTATAGTTGGTACTGCGGGACTTCTGGTGGCCTAAGGTGCGGAAGGACGATGAAGCTTACGTCAGCACTTGCCCTGTCTGCCAGAGGGCCAAGAAGCAAGGGGGAAAGCCGGCAGGTTTGCTCCAACCGCTCCCAACCCCATCCGCACCATGGAAGATGATCTCAGCCAATTTCATCACTGACTTGCCAAAGGCCAAGGGGTTCACCACGATTCTGGTCGTAGTGGACTGTCTCACCAAGATGAGTCACTTCATCCCATGTGTAGGGGTGCCTACTGCCAAAGAGACTGCTGATATGTTTGTGCAACATGTGTTTCGGCTGCATGGACTTCCACAGAGTTTGGTGACGGATCGGGGCACCCAATTCACTTCCCAGTTCTGGCGGGCTGTTCAGAAGCTGCTGGGAATTGAGGCACGGATGTCTACGGCTCATCACCCCCAGACCGACGGGCAAACCGAAAGGGTTAACGCCACGTTGGAACAGTATCTGCGATGCTATGTAAACTATCAGCAAAACAATTGGGCGTCATTGTTGTCTTTGGCGGAGTTTGCTTACAACAATGCGACGCAAGAATCCATCAAAGGGACTCCTTTCTTTGCAAACTATGGACATCACCCAAGGTTCTACCCTCCTGTAGACCAATCCGGAGATGTGCCAGCGGCAGAAGATTGGCTACAGGAGCTCACGGCAATGCAAGAGATGCTGCGCACTTAACTGGACCAGGCTAAAGCGGATTACAAGCAGATGGCTGATCGGCGGCGCCAGGAGGGTCCTGATATCCAGGTGGGAGACAAAGTTTGGCTGTCTACCAAGAATTTGCCTACGCAGAGACCTAGTCGCAAACTGGATGCGAGATTTTTGGGTCCCCTACAAGGTGTTGGAGAGTGTGGGGCCTGTTGCTTTCAAACTACAGCTTCCGGTGGACATGAAGATCCACCCTGTCTTTCACCGTTCCCTGCTGAGACCGGTGAAGGGGTGCGGCCTGATGTGACGCAGCCGCCGCCCCCTCCCGTGATGCGAGATGGGGAGGAGGAGTTTGAGGTCCAAGACATCCTGGATGCCCGCATCAGATACCGGAAGCTGGAGTATTTGATTGACTGGAAGGGTTTTGGACCGGAAGAGCGTTCTTGGACACCGGCACGAGACGTCCACGCCCCGGACATTGTTGCCCGTTTTCACTGCAAGTATCCCGACAAGCCCAAGCCTCAAGGGAGGCCTCGGAGGGGCCCTGAGGGGGGGATAGTGTAGTAACCCAGTTCCCTTTCGTGCCTGGGGGGCAGGGGGCAGCACCGGGGGTCCCACTTGCATTAGGGCCAGCTGCAGCTGATGAGGACATGGAGGAAGGGGCTGATGAGTTAGCTGGGCCTTCCTCTCCCACAGAGAGCTTGCTTGGCCTGGGATGATGAATGGCCTGACGGCTATGACAGCTGGGAAAGTCAGGCTGACCCTGAGAGTGCTGATTCAGATCAGTATGAGAAACCAGGTGGTTTCGGGTCGCAGGAAAGGATCAGGGAAACAGTGGAGGATGAGCCCATGGAAGCTGAAAGGGAGTTCGGCTCTCATGAAGATAGTGACCCAGGTGCTGGGAGGCAAGGACGGAGCTTTGATAGGAGACGGAGCATTGAGTCCAGCAGGAGAGATTGGCACCATAGCCTAGAGCGCCAGAGAAGCGCTAGATCCCGTAGCACAGATTGGCGCAGAAGCCTAGAGCGTCGGGGGCCTCACCAAGGGAATTAAGTATAGGATCCGTGGGAAAGGATCCTCAGTAGCTCGGCCACTTCTGTTCTAAAGGGAGTGAAGCGAGCGAAGATCCACGGAGCCAGGTTGCCGGCTCATGTCTTGCCAAGAAGTTTCTTGGGCTTAGTTATGAACTTTGCCTTGTTCCTTTGCCACGGACCAAGTCCTTGATCCGCATTGTTTTTGCGGAGTCTTTGCTACGTTTGCCTTTGGATTTTACTTACGGACTCTTTACCTTTTTGATTGAACTTTTGATACTTTTATGGACAATTTACCTTTTCACCTGTTTCTTATTATTCAATAAATAGTTAGCTGATTGCCGTCTCTGTGTGTGTGATTAAGGGGCTGGGCCGAGACCCTGCATCGTGACATTTATACCCTGTTTTACTCCCAACATGGGGCTCAAGGCAGCTTGCAAAGGATTAAAACAAATTACAGCTAAAATTATATTGGATAAATGTTTAAAAAGCAAATAAACAACTATTAAAAGCACATAATGAAAATAATTTAGAATGCAATAATAAATAATAAAAGCCTGCCCCATTAATACATCCTTGCACATATTAAGAACCAGTGGGTATGGTTCAAAAGGGTGCGTCCTTTAGATCAAGATGGACTTGTCTTATTATCGCCTTAGGACCTGTCATGCAGCTGTTCCCAATTGGTATTCTTTCTTTCTCCCAGCAAAGGAGACAGTAGCTATTAACTATTCAGTTCCTTGCATTCTGAACTTAGACTCCTTCTACACAGGCCAGGTTTTGAAAGCTTGCCTGGAAGGGTTACGTGACCCCCTGTTGAAGTTAGTCAACACCTCCCTTGAGCAAGGAGTGTTTCCAGGGGGATTGAAAGAGGCGGTGTTCACTCCATTGCTGAAGAAGCCGAGTTTAGATCCGTCGGTCCCTTCCAACTACCGCCCGATGTCGAATTTATCGTTCCTGGGCAAGGTGGTTGAAAGGGCAGCAATGGAGTAGCTGCAGTTCTACCTAGATGATGCAACTTGGCTTGACCCCTTCCAGTCCGGCTTCTGTTCAGGGCATGGGACGGAGACGGTGCTGGTCGCCATCACAGACAAGCTGCGTTGCCAATTAGACCAGGGTGGATCGGCGCTGCTCGTGTTATTGGACCTCATGGCAGCGTTCGATACTGTCAATTATGATCTTTTGACCCACTGTCTTGCCGGGGCCAGGGTTAGGGGGGCAACCCTTAGCTGGCTGTCCTCCTTCCTCCGGAACCGGTCACAGCGAGTGAGAAGGGGCGAGGTTGTCTCAGGGGGCGCCCCACTTCTTTATTATTTAACATCTATGTCCGACCACTTGCTCGGTTGGCACGCAGCTTTGGGCTGGAGTGTCACCAATACGCGGATGACACCCAGCTCATTCTGGAAATAGAAGGCCGGCCCGACTCCGTACCCAATAATTTCCATCGTTGCCTTGAAGCCGTTACTGGGTGGCTGCGAGCCAGTAGGTTGAAGGTGAATCCGGCTAAGACGGAGATCCTGTGGCTGGGTCGTCCGGGTACGGAAGGAATCTGGCTCCCAACCCTGGACGGGGCGACACTTCGCCCGTCTCCATCTGTAAAAAGTCTGGGAGTCACCCTTGACTCCCAGCTGTCGATGGAGAACCACATCTCATCGTCAGCGGAGTGGCTTTCCATCACCTCCGACAGGCGAGGAAGCTGGCTCCCTACCTGTCCCGTCATGACCTAGCCACAGTGGTCCAAGCCATGGTCATCTCAAGATTGGACTACTGTAATGCCCTCTACATTGGCCTTCCCTTGTCGGTGATCCGGAAGCTTAAGCTGGTGCAGAACGCTGCAGCCAGGCTGGTGGCAGGCCTTCCATCTCGCTGCCACATCACGCCTGTCCTGCGCGGACTGCACTGGCTTCCAATAGAGCACCGGATCACCTTCAAGGTGCTGGTTCTGACCTTCAAGGCCTTGAATGGTCTGGGGCCAGTGTACCTAAGGGACCGCCTCTCCCAATACAATCCCCCTCGACCACTGCGATCTGAGTTTCAGAACCTCCTGGTGGTACCTAGCTGTCACGCCATCCACCTCTCTACAACACGGAGGAGGGCCTTCAGTGCCACTGCGCCGATCTTGTGGAACACCCTTCCATCCTCAATTCGAGCACAGACCGACCTGCTGGCCTTTTGCAGGGCTTGTAAAACCTTCCTGTTTGTTCAAGCCTTCAGTCCATAGACATATGTAGACCCAAGAGCTGTTTTAATGTATATCTGCTTGTTTCTAAATTTTAATATGTGGACTTTGGTCCGTTGTTTTTACAGTGCTTTTATGGTTTATATGTATGTGAGTCGCCCCGAGCCTCTCCGAAGGGGCGACGAATAAATCGAAACAATAAATAAATAAATAAATAAATAAATAAAATCAATGTTTTAAACACCAGTTGTAATATGGAGGCCAGACAGCTGGCCTAAACCCCTCTTAGGCTTTGGAAGGCCGCTCGCCCACCTGGGCTCATCCAAGATTAGAACGGGTGTGCAGGGGCACTGCCAACCTCCCTTCCCCAACCTTCATTTCACCCCATCCTCTCCCAAAAGCTCTATTTTATCTGTTTCATCAATGAGTAAGAGGATAGAGTCCTCAACCTCCAACCAATGCATTGCACCCTCGATTTTTAAAGAAACGTCTTTATTGAAGATTTTATTAGCATAATACTGAATTGTAGCAGGTAAAGGTGGAAGTCTTTATTCCATGACATCCATACATGACTTGCTATTTTAAAAGCAAGGCTGTTATTTCCCTTAAATGAGATATAGCTCCTTGTTAAATAACATTTCACTGCTGAGAATGTAACAGTCCATCACTGTCATTAACCATTACTGAAGTGTCTTCTACTGATTTTGGAAATCCCCATATGTGTTGAAGAAGAGTTGTACACACTGGGCCCTGTGAGGTGTGTGTGGAGGAGGAAAGAACGTGGCTTTGAAATAACTCAGGAGAAGATTTTTATATAGAGTTCTGTCCAGATGATGCATCAAAATAGATATTATATTTTGAAATCACAAATACAGTTTTGTTACAAAGCCATGATTTACTTGCCTTTTTTTGTAACCATGATTCCTTCTAGTAATTTTTAGCGCTTACTAATGCATGCACTCGCTCTTTCATTTAGCACTGGGAATGCTCCCGTTTCATTTATTTATTATAGCTTTTGACCTGATCTGACTCGTTTTTCAGTCTGCATGCAGCTAAAGTGACTGGAGCAATTTAAATATAAAAGAAGAGATTACAATGCCTCAAAACCTTCTGGCTTTTTACAAAAGCTATTGTTCCTTGTCCTCTGATCTCCAGATGCCAAGGAGCATTTCCTGTATTTCCTGCCCCCCCATTTAGCTTGCTTAAGCTTCCTTCTGCACCCTCCTTTCTGTTAGAGTCAAAAGTTTTGAAGGTGGGGCATAAGAGTTCTGGGAGCCATTGATCCTTCTTTGAACGTCATTTGCCCTTTTGGTTTCGAAAGGGATTACTTACCCAGTGGCTGGATGCTGCTCAAGTAGAATCAGAAGGGGCCGAACTTTACATAAATCATTTATACTGAGCACTTTGTATGCTGGCTACATAAATCAACAACAGTGTCCATTACCGTTCATTCCACCCTTCCATTTTATCAGTATTATCTTGATCCAACCAGTCCCAACTCTTGGGCATCCTAAGCCCTGCCTACTGGAGACTAGCCCTTGTAATTAATTATTCTAGGCACACAGAGCTTGGCCCTTGCTACTCAGAATAATTGCTCCCAGCCAATATCCAGGGTTTTAACTTCAGTGGCAATAATAAATAGAAGGTCTCAGGTGATGCCACTATTTTAAAGTAATTAATCATCTGCACTCCTCCCTCCCTCGTCTCCCCCTCCCCCCAAGTGCTCCCTCTTCCATGTTGATGTCCCCACCCCAACCTAGGAAGATTCAGTAATACATCTTTAATGATATATATGTTAAGAGTGTTCTATTAACTAAACCTTCTTGGAGGTTTTGTGTGTTTTCAGATTTTTTTTAAAAAAACGGTAAGTGCTGTTGTGAACTTAAAATATACACAAAATGAATGTTTTATAGGCAGCAGAGGCTTAATGGTGAAATCTGTGAAAGATCATTGCCTTTTTTTAATGTCATGCAGTGCATGTTCTAATAGAGATTGTTAATTAACACCAGTGGGGCCGTCAAAAAATACATTCTTTGAAGACACCATGTAACTGTCGATTGGGGGAATTTGAGAAGCCCTCTTCACCCCACCTTCTTCAAAACGGAACATGGGATCTTGTTTTTGTGTGAGTGTCTTCACATGAATGATTGTAAAATATCTATAATTCAATTACAGCGCGTAAGCACATTGTTCCGACAGTAATCTTGGCCACTTTCAAATGTTTGTGCTTTTGCATTGTTACGCTATTTTTTTCCTTTTTAAAAAAAGGAGGTGAGCATTTTGCCCTACTGAGAGATTATGTTTCTCTGAATAATTCTTGTTAGACCTGACCAACCATCACGTCTATTCAGTGTGACAGGGACAGATGTGACAGATCCGTTCTGACACACTTCCATACCACCAGTCAGTGGCTTGAGGTGACTCATGTCCTTCCTTTGATTCTGCCCCCTGCTGCAGGACAACACAACGATGCACGAATGAACCTTGCCATTGCCCTCACTGCTGCCAGGTATGGTGCTGCCATAGCCAATTACACTGAAGTGATGCATTTGCTGAAGAAGACAGATCCAAATAGTGGGAAGAACCGTGTCTGCGGAGCAAGGTGCAGGGATGTTCTCACAGGTATGTAGGTTTTGCCTCTGTGATATTTATAAAGCCCTAACACATAACCTGTGTTGGCTTATAGGCACATACAGACAGACACACAACACACACACACACACACAAAACAGCAGGCTGTATGCTTTTTGGAAGCTATGCTCATACTCTTCACATCCTGTGATTTGCTGGATCAAGGAATGCCACTTCCAGCTTCCTATCTCCTTTGCATGCATGTGTTTTAAGGATGCTGTTGTTAAACTGCAGTACAGCACAGCTGTGTATAAATGCCTTCTGTTCTTCTGTTTAAAGAAACAGGGGATAACCCCCTCCCCCCGGGTAAAGGTACACGGATAGGGCTGGGGGAGAGTGCAATGGGAGTCTGGAGTTTGTAAATATCACTTAACTGACAAAGGAGGCATATTTCCAAAGTGCAGTGGCATGTCATTAATGCCAATCATCTTTAACTTCTGTCAGGTTTTCATTCAAATCCTAGTGCTTTGGCAAGCTAAACCACGCTTTACATCCAAGCCCTTCTGTCAAGCAAAGCTGACGTTGTAAAATACCGTGTGGTGTGCTTTCAGTAATAGTACCATTTAACAAATTTCAGGGTTTAAGAATGTCATTAAATAGAGAACTCAATAAATAAAGCAAAATTGGTGTATGTGTGTGAGAGTTACTGCCACTCCTGGGCTTTGTTTTGTTTTCTACTGTACATTTCATTCTTAAAAGGGGGGAAAGTGAAATTGTGCAGCAAGCATTTTCTCTCTCAAATAAACATACTCCTGATTTTAATAATCCAACTGTTTGGTTACTGTAATATGCTCTAAGCGTGTGCACGTGTGTGTGTGTATGCACTTCACAATAGGTTAACTTCATAGATAAATTAATAATCCAGAGAGTCAGTGAACAGGGAAATAAATGGACTATGTGATTGATGCTGTTTTCTTTCACAGGGCAGGAATTTGATGTCAACGCCAAATGTGTTATCAATGCTACAGGACCTTTCACAGACTCTGTGCGAAAAATGGATGATCAGGAAGTACTGAACATCTGTCAACCAAGCGCAGGCGTTCATATTGTGATGCCTGGCTATTATAGGTAAAGATATTCAAAACTTGGATCATTTATAACAATCTTAATATGGGTGCTTAATCCACCCTCCCTTCATAAGCTAGAGAGAGAGAGAGAGAGAGAGGGAGAAAGTGCAGCTGCTACTGCAGGGGAAAGCACAGTCATCAATGTACCATATCTTCTTTGAATTTTCAAAGCTACATTGGCTGCTATTGTTCCTGTGTCAAAATATACAGTACAAGCAAGTGTACTGGTGTATATATGTGTGTATATATGTATATATAGGAAGGTGTTCCCTTTCCTACCTCACTTGAATATTGTGATTGAATATTATTATATCTCTTCATTTATGTGACTTGACAACAGTTAACATTAGAGGAATGCAAGATGAACCATGATTTGCTGATCAGTAGGAGTTTGATTAACTGATGGGAATGTTTCCTCCAGCCAATCCTTTGTCCATTGTAGGCTTAAAATATAATCTGCCTACTGTCCTTTCCTAAAAACCCTAGCTGTCATTTAAAAGACAAGTCCTGTGAAGGATATCTGAGCTCATTTAAAAGCACTGAAATATAATGGCTAAGAGCAGTTACTGGGTAATCTTAAGCAAGTCAGTATTTTCTTAGCCGTACCACCGTGTTGCCATTACTGACCTAGATTTCTTGCCTATCATGAAGTTCACCAAAACACCTTGAACACCCGAAAGGTGCTGCATAAATGTTAAGTGTTATAATAATAGACTGTAGATGTCCGTACTACAGATTTTTTAAAAAGCATAATGCAGGTGAGAGAACAGAAAAGGAAAAATTTGAAATTCTTCCATTTGCACAAAATTTTGTATAAACTCTTGCATAGGTATCTGTGTAATCTCTTATGTAAGCACAACTCTGACCACTTCTTATTTATAGCACTTGTGTGAACTTACCAGAATCTCTCCAGAAAGAACAATGCCAATGGCTTTTTTCTTCCACTTGTTGTTCTTGGGTTTCAGACTCATATAATGCTTTTTGCTGAAAATCAATTTTTTTAACTCCCTGCTAGTAATATGTAGCTTTTTTCCATATCAGGAGCGAGTTGAGAAACAGTAAGTCACAAGGACATTGTCCAGGGTACACCTGGATGTTTTACCATCATGTGGGAGGCTTCTCTCATGTCCCTGCATGAGAAGCTGGAGCTGACAGATGGGAGCTCACCCCACTCCCCAGATTTGAACCGCCAAGCTTTTGGTCAGAAGTCCTGCTGGCACAAGGGTTTAACCCATTGTGCCACCAGGGCCTTCTAGTAATATGCAGTACAAATACCTAAATGAGAACATAGAATGGGAATAGAACCAATGTCCAAATAGGGTCTCCTAATCCCAATTTAATTGTGGGCATCCAGTGAGTTTTCTTCTCTTCTGATATACTGTATCTTGACAAGAGCACAAGTATTTGAACATAAGAACATAAGAAGAGCCATGCTGAATCGGGCCTCAGCCCATCTAGTCCAGCATTCTGTGTCACACAGTGGCCCACTAGTTGTACACAGGGATCTCTAGCAGAAAGGAGGGCAAAACCCTCACCTGCTCCCGACCCCCACAACCAGTACCCGGGAAACCCTGCCTGCCTCCATCAACACAGAGGTGGCACTTGGATGTCCATTTCAGTAGCTACTGATTCCTTGGTATCCATGAATCTGTCTAATCCTGCCTTGAAGCTGTCCAGGCTGACCGCTGTCACAACCTCCTCTGGAAGTGAGTTCCATAACCCAATGACCCTCTGGGTGAAGAAATATTTCCCTTTATTAGTCCTAACTTTCCTACCTTGGAGCTTCAGGGAGTGCCCTCTAGTCCTAGTGTTGTGTGACAGAGAAAATATTTTTTCTCTATTCACCTTTTCTATCCCGTGCATGATTTTATACACTTCGATCAAGTCACCTCTTAAACGCCGTCTTTCAAGGCTGAAAAGACCAAGGCGTTCCAACCTGATTTCGTAAGGGAGCTGCTCCATCCCTTGGATTTGGCTGCACCTAATTCACAATTATAGTGAATTGCTCCTTGTATGCTGATCAGTTGGCGTTTTCCAGCTCTAGCCTTTACGTATCACTTCAGGGTTCCCTTGCAGTGGGATCTTCAGCCACATAATAACTCAAGGGCAAGGATATCTTTATTACACTTTGCATTTATGCATGCTTAAAAGTGAACAGCTGGGGTGATTACCCACAGCGACTCGCATGGTTGCTAGGGCTACTGACTGCATCACCCAACCTACAATAATGAACAAAAGGAGTCTACTCAAAAGACATTCCATGCAAAAAGAGTGCACAGTTGTAGCTGAAATGCAAATATTTTGACCTTTTAATATTTCACCATGTAAATGCTTGGGAGCAGTTCATGCTGCTTTATCATGGGCTGCAACATCTTCAGTCTTACATGGAAGTCAGGACTGCATGTGTGTGGTGAGGTAGGGCACATCTGGTTATTTATTGTGTAATAAACTCAGTGTCATCTTCCATCTTTGCCCTATTCCTCAGCATCTTTCAATATTCAGATTACCTTCTTTCAGAAGCAATTGCTCTCTCCATATATCACTCATGGCGCTGCTGAGTGAAGACTACAATGATTTCATCCTAAAGATAGATAAGCCAACGAATTTGTCTCTGTCATAAATATATGCACCTCACTGAAATTTCAGATGTATGTATTAATTTAGCAACAAGTTTTTGCCCCCAGTGCCAATTGAATCCTGTTTAGTAGAAAATGCGTATCATTTCATTACAACTACTTGTCTCTTTGGGAAAGTACTTTGACATCATCCTGGGAAAATGGTAAATAGTTTAAAGGGTTTTTTTTATGTATAAATGTAGATAAGATTTAATTAATTTAATGTTAATACACTGCAAGCATTTCCCAGTGGGTTCTTACATTTTTATATTCTTCATTAATAGTCCCTGTGTTCCCTCTGCTCTCATTAATTCTGTTCTTCCAATACATGTCCTCACTTAAGTAGCTACCGCATGACTTTCTCACACCCAGAATGATATTCGTGTGACTGTAATCCCTTCTAAATTTCAACCCTTAATCCAATTGTTGTTGCTTTCAGGCTGCTGACCATAGCACTGTTTGTGGTTCTGCTTCTTGTAATGTTTAAAAACAGAGAACTCATCCAGGGAAGATATACTCATACCGTCTTTCCCAGAAAATGGAAAGACTCAGTGTGTCTTAGTTTCCTGATTAAACATTAGTTGGAACCCTCTAAACATACTTGGAAAAAAGTTGTTGTCATTATATTATGCTGCTGAATTATATCTGGTGGTACTCAAATTCTGCAGCTAAATCTTTTTAAAATGTCATATTTAGTGGCTTTTCTCTCTTACATAGTAAGAACATAAGAACATAAGAAGAGCCATGCTGAATCGGGCCTCAGCCCATCTAGTCCAGCATTCTGTGTCACACAGTGGCCCACTAGTTGTACACAGGGATCTCTAGCAGAAAGGAGGGCAAAACCCTCACCTGCTCCCGACCCCCCACAACCCGGGGAAAATCCTGCCTGCCTCCATCAACACAGAGGTGGCACTTGGATGTCCATTTCGGTAACTACTGATTCCCTTGGTATCCATGAATCTGTCTAATCCTGCCTTGAAGCTGTCCAGGCTGACAGCTGTCACAACCTCCTCTGGAAGTGAGTTCTATAACCCAATGACCCTCTGGGTGAAGAAATATTTCCCTTTATTAGTCCTAACTTTCCTACCTTGGAGCTTTAGGGAGTGCCCCTTAGTCCTAGTGTTGTGTGACAGAGAAAATATTTTTTTCTTTATTCACCTTTTCTATCCTATGCATGATTTTATACACTTCGATCAAGTCACCTCTTAAACGCCGTCTTTCAAGGCTGAAAAGACCAAGGCGTTGCAACCTGATTTCATAAGGGAGCTGCTCCATCCCTTGGATCATTTTTGTTGCCCTTCTTTGTACCTTTTCCAGTTCCGTTATATCCTTCTTGAGGTGCGGTGACCAGAATTGTACACACTACTCCAGATGTGGCCTCACCATAGATTTGTAGAGAGGCAATACAACATTTGCCGACCTATTTTCGATTCCCTTCCTGATCATGCCAAGCATAGAATTTGCTTTTTTCACTGCTGCAGCGCACTGGGTTGACATCTTCATTGAGCTGTCCACCAAAACCCCAAGATCCCTTTCCTGGTTTGTCTCAGAAAGCTTTGATCCCATCAGTTGATAAGTGTATTTGGGGTTCTTTGCCCCGATGTGCATGACTTTACACTTGTTTAGGTTAAAATGCATTTGCCACTTTGTTGCCCATTCACTCAATTTCGAGAGATCTTTCTGGAGCTCTTTACAGTCAGTTTCATTTTTAACTACCCTGAACAGTTTAGTGTCATCTGCAAACTTTGCTACCTCACAATTTACTTCTACATCCAGATCATTTATGAATAAATTAAAAAGTAACGGTCCTAAAACTGAACCTTGGGGTACACCACTTCTCACCTCTTTCCATCCAGAGAAGTGTCCATTTATTACCACCCTTTGTTTCCTACAGTTTAGCCAGGTTCCAATCCAGGACAAGACCTGTCCCCTGATTCCATGGCTGAAGAGCTTATTTAGGAGCCTTTGGTGAGGGACTTTGTCAAAAGCCTTTTGAAAGTCAAGGTAAACAATATCGACTGGGTCCCCTTTATCTATGTGTTTATTTACACCCTCAAAGAATTCTATCAAGTTAGTAAGACATGATTTGCCTTTGCAGAAACCATGTTGATTTTCCTTCAGCAATGCCTGTTCTTCTATGTGCTTAGTAATTTTTTCTTTAATAATGGTTTCCATCACTTTGCCTGGAACTGGCCTATAATTTCCTGGATCACCCCTGGATCCTTTCTTGAAGATCGGAGTTACATTTGCCTCCCTCCAGTCCTCGGGTACAGTGCCTGATCTTAGAGAAAGGTTATATATTTTGGCTAGAAGTTCAGCAATTTCACACTTGAGTTCCTTAAGAACTCTGGGGTGGATGCCATCTGGCCCTGGTGATTTGTTGACATTTAGTTTTAGTAAGGCATGTGAGAACATCTTCCTTGTTTATCTCTATCTGGTTTAATTCATTTAATTCCCTCCCTGAAAAAACTGACTCAGCTGCAGGCATATGTTGTCTGTTCTCCTGTGTGAAAACAGAGGCAAATAAGTCATTTAGCCGCTCAGCAATCTCCTTGTCTTCACTTATTGTCCCTTTCTTACCATTTTCGTCAAGTGGCCCAACTGCTTTTCTAGTTGGGTTTCTGCTTCTGATGTACTTAAAGAAGTTTTTGCTATTTTTTTTTAATATTCTTAGTCTTATAGTTCCTTCTTGTCGTGGCCCATGGCATTGTGTGTATCTATTTTAAAAATCAGGAATTATGAGTAAGTATAAAATAATAATAATAATACACTTTATTTATAATAATAATAATACTGTTTATTTCTATTCCACTCTTCTCACTCTTCTCAGTGCGGATTACAATACACATACGACAGACAGTCCCTGTCGGAAAGACATACAATTACACATAGACAAATACAGTGCAGTTTTTAGAAGGACTTCTTCTTTCCTGGCTGCGTCATACAGGTGGGCGTCATCGGGTGTGAATGCTCCATTACAGCATTGTTGTTATGTCCCTGCGTCATCACTCCATCACGTCACAAGGGGGTGTTATTGTTCCATCCTCATGACAGGAGCCTCTTGTTTCCACCACTTCCGCCTCTCCCTACTCCGTCAGCCTATTTCAGACAAGTCTGTGCAAAAGTCCTTCTCCACTTTTATGGTCCCCAATTTTGTTTGTTAATTCACAGCTGGGCTGTTGAACTGCTTGAGTAAACAGTAGACAGGGCTTACAGCTGGCGTCTAACTCAGCCCGGGATTCGATCCTGCAATCTTCAGATCTTCAGATTGCCAGCACAGCTGTTGTTGCCGCTGTGCTATCTCTTCCGCTCTTCTCACCCCGAAGGGGACTCAGAGTGGATTACATCACAAATACGGCAGACAGTCCCTGCCGGTTCCACATACAATTACATACAACATATATAACAGTACAATTTTAGAAGGATTTTTCTTCGGGCTGCATCACAGGTGCGTCACAGGGTGTGATTGCATCATTACGTCACAAGGTGGTGCTGTTGCTTCATCCTCATGACAGAGAGCCTCTGTTTTTTCCACATTCCATCGGACAGCCGATCTTACTTATTTAGGCGTTGTAAGTCCTTCTTTGAAAAAATCCTTCCCCGCTTGGCGGTTCCCAGTTTTATCTAATCACAGCTGAGCTGTTTTCGAACTGCTGGGTAAACAGTGAACAAGGGCTCACAGCTGGGTGTCCAAACCAGCCCGGGATTCGAACCAGCAATCTTCAGATCTTCAGATTGCCAGCACAGCTGTTGCTACCACTGTGCTATCTCTCCGGCCCATTACTACACAGTCTTAGAAGTATCATATCTCACAGTAGGTTTGGATGTTTCTGTTCCTCTTTTTGCAGGGTTGCTGGGAAACATAAATTTTTATATTGGGTAGAGTGCTTTTAAATACTTTTAACTTCTAAGCCAATTCTCTTTGCACCATATAGAAAGCTGTTGTTGAAACATTAAAGCAAAACAAATATTTAGAAATCTGTTGAGTGTACCTAGGCATTCACTTGATTTACTTTTATTAATGATCTTTTGATTTGATTACAACCTGAGGGCTGGATGGTAGATTCCTGATTTTTCTAGATGCCAAGGCTGGAGTAGAGAATTTTATAACTGGTCAGCAGGATAAGACAGGGTAGAAAGAAGACTGGCCACCAAGAGAGAAACTACATTATTTAAAAACCTCCAAAGAGAAATGGTAGCTCATATCCATATTTCTTTTCAGGGCTCTATTTTACATATCACTGAATGCTGTGACCACTTCTGGATTAAAGCATTTAGAGATAGCCAGAAGATTTCCCCATACAAACAATGTTTTATTTTCTTAGGGCGGTTCCAGACAGATCATTCGCATTTTAAAAACGGGGATGTTCCTGCGGGTCTGTCTACACCCACCCCAGGACAAGCCCGGCAGAACATCTGGGGACACACACCCCTCCCCCAAAGTCCTTTGAAAAGTAAAGAAAACTTACCTGGCCTCCAGTACACTTTTGCAACAGTTCTCCTGGCATGTAGAAATGACGCGCCAAGAGAACGGTGCATTATTTCTACATGCCGGGAAGCTGCTGCAAAAGTGTACTTAAATATTTTCTACTGTCTGCATAAGAGGAGTTTGTGGAAGAGGAGGAAAAGGTCCCGTCTGCACTGCTATATAATGCAGTTCAGGGGAGTTAAGTTCTATTATGAAACTGCATTATATGTCAGTGTAGATGTGGTCTGAGATAAAGCTTTATCTAGAAATGTGCTGTCGAAAGCTTTCATGGACTGAATCACTGGTTTGCTGTGAATTTTTCAGGCTACATGGCCATATTCCAAAAGCATTCTCTCCTGACGTTTCACCCACATCTATGGCAGGCATCCTTAGAGGTTGAGAGACACTAAGGTTTTACCCAGAAAACCTTAGTGCGTCCTTTTATTGTGTTCTAGAACATTATCCACATTGTATTTCTGTTTGGCACATAGATTCTCAGAAAACTAATGAAACGGATCTGATAGAAATGGTAAAGACAATAATAAAAATCTGTTTTTTCCATTTTAATTCCTTCAATGTTTTGGTGACATTAAAACATAACACAAATTATCTCCCAGCAGTCTCTGCAAAGAATATACATAGCTCCTTTATAGTTCTGCTTGTTTTAAGCCAATTTAGAGAGCTTATTTGAAAACTTATCAAAAGTTTTCTGAATAGTTTAAGTCTGTATATTAAATTCCTGAGTTTTTCTGCCTCTAAATCAATAGTGATTTCATTTCAGAAAGTAATTACTTGTCTGCCATGGTTTACCTTGCACAAGTCCATGTTGACACCCACTTTTTAAGCTGTACTTCTCCAAATGTATCCTTAAGCTGTATATAAATATCATCTCACAGACTTCTTAGTGTCGAACGTAGACTTCAGGTGTACTTATATAATTGTCATCCTCTATGTGGTACGCTTCTCGCATAGTATTTTTTCTCACAAGGATAATGTGTGTGAAGAGGAACAAATGTGTAATTTTCAATGAGTTTCTACTTTGATGTGAATATGATAATCTTAATAATAATTGGAGTAAAATTTTATTTATACCCCGCCACCATCTCCCCAAGGGGACTCAGGGCGGCTTACATGAGACCAAGTCCAATGACACATAATAAAACAACAGACAATTGCGAAGGACAAAAAGGTAATGCGATGCAAAGGCTGTACATAAGCCTTCATTAGGATACAGTAATAAATTGCATATATAAACCGTGCATAGATTATAAGACACACAATCTCAATGGTAGCACACAATAATGATCATACACACTCTAAAATCAAATATCAGTAAAATACATATCGAAAGACACTGCAATATATAACATAAGAAGAAACGTGGTGCAAAGTCTGCTGAAGTGAGGGTACCTCAAGAGTAGTACTGGGGTCCGTAATGGAGAATAGTCCTGTTGCAAGTCCGATGTAGATTAGGGATAATCCGATTTAAAGTTCTAGTTGCTCGGTGTAATACCGAAGGACCAAAACGGAGTAATAAAACAACACAACAGCAAATAATGAAACAATACAATCAATATAACTTACACACAAGCAATTACAAACAATGTTAAACCATAAGTTTAGTTGTTATTTTCATCATCATTATCATTGTCATTATTCTTAGATAATCTACATTTTTTTTTGAAGACTACAGTTTGAATTACCTACTATAACCTGATGTGATAAAACAAGTCTAAATGGGGTTAGAATGAAGTGGAGTGGGGCATCTACCAACTCAACCTAAGCTCCACAAAGTAGAGAAGATATAGAAGGCAGCTTTGCTAGATTTTTCAGCATGGTTGATCTTGTTATTTTAACCCCTCCCTTTATGTAAGATCACCAAGAATCAATGGGAAGAAGATGAAGTATACTGGCTCCAGAGTAGGAAAGTTGAATGAGTTCTTACGTAAAGTGCAACAGCTTTGACTTTAGGCATATCCAAGACCAGCCCTACCTCATCTCTGAACTCTGCATTCAGGACTTAACACTTGTTATTGCCATTAACATTCCTTCCACAGAGCTTGCCACAGATGGAATTGGGCTGCTGGGGCGGATATAGGTCTTCCTAACTGGCAGAGCTTCTCCACTGGCAGAGCTTCTCCACCCCATCCTATCTGTATCATATGCCCGCCTCCATGTTTTTATGTGGGACTTCTGCTAATCTCTTGAGTCCAGCTTATCATGTTACATCTTTGCTATGTTAATGGGAGAGTTGAAGATCGGAAGGCAAGTCACATGCACACTATATCTGTATGAGATATACACATATGGCTGAGTTTCTTCAGCAAGCAGTGGTATCTATTCATAGTATCACACCACCACAGATCAACAGAGTGTATCACAGTAGCTCCATAAATTGACCAAAGCAAATCATAGAGGGCAGATAAATCAAGGGAACATGTTAAGCAAAGAATAAGTAAGGTTGTAATTGATGAGTATTATAGGGTAAAGGATATATAAGAGCTTTAAGAAATAATGAATCCATGTTTTGAGGTGGAAAACAAAAGTCAAATACTGATGTCTTCTCTACACTATTGCAATTCATTGGGCAGCATTTCCCAGAGGCCTTTCTGTAGACCCGTGTTGTCAAACTTGCAGCCCTCCGGGTGTTTTGGACTGGCTCCCAGAATTGCTGTCTCTAGGACAAGCTGACTAGGGCTTCTGGGAGTTCTGGAGGGCCACATGTTTGACACCACTGTTGTAGATTGTGGACCTCCCTTTCTTTTTGCCCTTTTCCCAGCTGCCAATTCTCTTTTCATTTGGGCAAGCTTTTGGCAATTTATTTGTTCCTGAGGAATGGGTTTTTAATGAAATAAAACTATTTTATCGATCAGCCAATTGGCCTTAACAAAACAGATAATATAAATACAACATACAGTATACATCAGGTCCAAGTAAAATTATAAATATACAAGTACAGATAAAAAAGTGGAGGTGGCCAACTTATAACCAAGTGTATCTTAATCTTGGGTGAATGGGTTTTTTATAGTTTGTTCCAGCACTTTGTTTATATGCCTTAAAATCAACTGTATTTCAATATTAAAATTTAGTTAATTGTGTTGGTTGTGCTTTTATCTTAACCTTTTTACTTAATATTGAGAATCACCTTGCGTTCTAGCTTTGGAAGAATAATGGAATATAAATCAAAATGAAAGTAGAAGATAAACAACAGGACATTATTGCTGTCCTGCTCTTAAGGATAAGCTTACCAAAACTTTTGGCTGATCAGACACTCTCCCTGTTTTCCAGCCCAGATAACATGGGACTCCTGGATCCATCCACTAGTGATGGACGAGTGATTTTCTTCTTACCCTGGCAAAAGATGACTATTGCTGGTACCACGGACACTGCAACTGAAGTCACGCATCATCCAATTCCTACAGAAGAAGATATCAACTTCATTTTGACAGAAGTTCGCAACTATCTGAGTTGTGATGTGGAAGGTAATTTGTAACACTAATGATGGTTGATACCAGAACACCTCTATATTTGTAAATATCTTCTTTCCATTAAGAGAATTTAACTTGGGGATTCCCTTGAGCAAAAATAATTCATATGCTAGTGCTGTACAAAGTAAGGCTGGTCTGATGTTTTAACAATCCCTGGATTCAACCATTTAAGAGTTGCAGATTACAGAAAGTTTCTCCAACACTGGGATGGAGATTTATTTTGAGAAGTATAAGGCTGTATGTTACAAGAGTGGGAAACTTAATTGGAGGATGTATCTGCACATCAGCCCTCTATGACATGTTACTAATGTCACTGATTCATGCTTGTTGTGGTTGGTAGAGCTCCTCCATTTGATAATTTAACAAACAGGTAGGAAGAATGAAGTGCTCTTATTGAGTGGTGAGAACAGAGTTTAGTGTCCAGCTGCCTTCTCTAAGTTGCAGCCAAGAACAGCCAGCTTTGCTCCTCTTCTCTGTGTACGAAGAACAGAAGGGATGAATTCCCAGTTGGTACTTGGAACAGTGGACTGGGAAAGGGATTCCTAGCACTGGTGCAGCCGGCCTCATTACTGTTCATGAATAATCATCTCTATGTTGTTTCCAATCCATAAGTGAGTATGATGTTCTAATCATCCTATTCACAGCTCCAGAAGAGTTCTAAATCCAGATAAAATATCAGCCTTAATACAAAGTGAGCAAACATTAAGAGAAAAATGTACCATAAGGAAAAAAGGAAATCTCTACTTAAATTGTGAGCTGTTGTATATTTTTATTGCAGGGGAGGGTGGTGGGTTGAACTTAACTCTCCCTCTCCCCCCCCCCCCCACACACACATACAGCTTCTTTCTGTTACTGTCTTCTACCTTTCCTTAGTTATTGTTGCATTTGGGAAGCTTGTCTATTTCTTGGTTGTTTAATATAGACAGTTGGAGAATTTCCTGGTGATTTTCCAAAAAGAAATAGGTTTGAGAACTGAAAGATATAAAACACATCAGATTTTATTACCAATCCCCTTAATAATCTATTCTTGTTAAGATAATTCTATAAAAAAGCATGAACTCTGAGTTGCCCTTTGTAGGTATTGACAGAGGCTGAATATTCATATTCAGAAACCTCCTCTTCAGAGTAAAAATTCAGGATTGCTTGTTTGTTCTTCCTTGAAATGGGTAATTGATAGTTCTGTTATTGTTGTAGCCCTTAAAGAAAAATGGTCTATAGAAGCAGGAAAAAACAACCCCTATCATTACGTCCCTCGTGCAGAAATTAAAAGAAGAAGACGCTGTGGTTTGTCAGGAAAGGTGGTTGCTTCTACAAAGCTACAGCTTGGAGGATTGATTAAGACAGATTTTCTTTCCGGCAGGGCAGTTCTGCAGAAGTAGTTTTTGTGAGCGTTTAATGCTTTTGAAAGTAACCAACCTGGACTGCACACTGTTTTCCACATGTGTAATTAGTCGTGTTTATAGATTGTCTGTTAGAGAATTAACAATTGCGCTGGCCATATCAACTCACTGCAGACCTGCCTTTTTGCTGCCAAAGACAGTGGCAGGGTTATCAACTTACACAGGCTTGGATGTGTTCCAGCTGTTTAATTATAGTGCCACACATGCTGCTTTTTCTAGTTTCATTAATTTATAAATGTAATATGGTATCTTATTTCTGTGATTAGCACTTCATTTTGGTGGGTTAAACATGCTGGCAGAACAACATTGATTTCTCAGATCTCTGCTCTGCTCTTTCAGGATATTTTTACAAGGCCTTATTGATTTTTCTGTTAACACTCCTGTGAAAGGAGTATCTCTAAGACAAAACAACAAAAAAGCAGTCTCACCAAAAACCTCTCCCCTGCCTCCAGTGCACTCATAGGCCTTGTTTGTGATGGTCCTTGTCCACTGTGATGAAATTAACAGATTTTCTAAGAAGTGCTTTCATTTAGCAGAGGCCAGTAGCAAAGGTTTCTCTTGGAAGGAAAGGAGGGGAGAGATAGAGAATCTAAGGATTTGTCTTTAGAGAGAGAAAAAACTTTGTATGGGTATCTAAGTAAGAATATAGCCATTTAAAAAAATGCTAACAATATGATGTTGTGGTAGAGAGAAGCACATAGTCCCCCGTTCTTGGTCTGATCTGTGGTTCATTGACTTTTCTATATTTTTGTCTGAGATGACAACATAGCTGTAGCCGTGTGCACTGTTTTTTATTGTCTCTAAAGTTTTCCTTTGGCGTAGGCAAGGAGGCCTATTTTGCCAACATGAGGGAGAATATCTTAGTACAGTGGTTCTCAACCTGTGAATCTCCAGGTTTTTTGGCCTACAACTCCCAGAAATCCCAGCCAGTTTACCAGTGGTTAGGATTTCTGGGATTTGAAGGCCAAAACATCTAGGAACCCACAGGTTGAGAATCACTGACTTAGTAGTAAATGGCTATGGAGTTAAACACACCAGATCCCATCTGATCTTCAAAGCTCAGTGTAGTCATCCCTGATTAGTACTTAGTGGGGAAGACCACCAATGAATGCCAGATGCTTAGGCTATATTTCAGAGGACGGAACTGGCAAAACCACCTTAGACTATTCCTTGCCTTAGAAAAACCTCTGAAATTCACGGAGTTACCATAAGTCAGCAGGCAATTTCAAGGCACATACAGGGAAAGTAAATGACTAAATCATTTACTTTCCCTGTATGTGAAGGCTGCACACTTTTTTCCAAGCAAAATTAGATCAAACCGACAACTGGTGGCAACTATAAAGTATTGATCTGTGCTGCTGCGATCTCCTCCTGATTTCTTCTGGTGGTTCAAGAGAAACTTTGAGGTGGTTGAAAGTGTGATTTTAATAGTTAACACACACAATTCATGGAACTGAAAGGGTGAAATCTCAAATTTCATCAGCCTCCTTCCCCTATTGAAATCATTGACATTTCTGTCTCTTGCAAACGCCCTGCAGCAAATGGCTTTGATATTCTTTCCCAAGGTCTGGCAATGGCAGATGAAATTTTGAGCATCTCATGTGCAACAGGCCAAGTCCAGATTGCATCATATGCATGTGAGAAATTATTCTTCTGGGTTGGTCTTTGGGTGCCATGGTTTTACATTCTACTGGCATAGAAAGATGTCTAATATTGTGAAAAGAAGAGAATGGATCTTACTAGGAACAATGCATGTAAATGACCCGTCTGCCATGTGTATGATGTAATTTGGGTTGAAAATGAGTAGTTAGATTACACGAAAGTTTCAGTTGTCTTTGGTGCCAAGAGTCTAGTTAAGCAAGGAAGAAGTAATGGGAGGTATCTAAACATAAACCGTTACTTGTTCTCATCTTGCTACTGTGGAACAAAGCAATTTACAGCAAGTAGTTGCCCAGATGTTTCCTAATAGTGGGAAGGGGTTGGTGACAGTTATCCTTGTAAGCAGAATAGCAGCACTGTTTTACTCTGTAATCATAAAACTGGATTTAAAATACTAAATTTTGCACCAAAGCCCTAAGCCTAACCTGGCTATCTTGGCATTCTTTCTTCCATTGTAACTTTAAAAAAATCAAAACAATGCATTTAAAATAAAATATATGGCATTCGAACTAGTGGAGAAATACCTTCAACACAATGTTTGCTTTCCCCCCTTTTTGTTTGTTTGTTTACAGATATATTGTGTCGAGACTATCAATAAATAAATAGCCAAAGTAGACATTTCCAGAACTTGAGGTTCTCTAATAATATTTTTTCCAGCAAACATAATAAAAGGCTGCCACACATAAATCGATTTTTACAGCTGTAATTTTTTAAAATGTAGATCTCTGTTGGTGCTTCAGTTTATCAATCAAAGACAATGTTCAAAATTAAACAAATTATCAGAATTATTTTTTTAACTTTTCAGTCTAGCTGTTGTCATTCAAATAAATTCCTTATGATGAAGAACTGAGACCATTAAATATGGAAAGCTTCGAGAATGCTCCTCATTTCATTTAACATTTTTAATAGAAAATTAAGTTCTGTTTTCCAAAACTTTCAAATCTTAGGGGCACTTTTGCCACTTAGGATTGTTTTCTATTTATAACACCCTCTCCAAGCAAGGTTAAATTAAAAAAAACCCAATAACTTAGGATAGTTTCATGAGAGCCCAGTGGCATTCATAAATAATTTTACTTCAATTTTCTTCAAATTATGTGAGATTGTTTTAAAAGCACAGGGACACGAAATGTTCCTTAATTTAGTTTAATAAATGTGTCTTGTTCTAATTTTAACCCTGTTGATGGATTGTAAGATAAATTAGTAGTCCTATATATGGGGGGATGATGCATCAAATATAGACTCAGAGATCTTTGTTGCATTTATATTTTGAAATTTACTATTCAATTTTGAAAAATTGATTTAGCGGTTTAGACACCTGATGGTTCTGCAAATATAAAAGCCTGAGATGGTTATAAATTTGCAGAGGGGAAAGGAACTCATTCAATCCGAAATGGTGAAATGCATTGCAAGAAGAAAAATATAAACTCCGTTGGATCTTTTGGAATACTTTTTTATTATTTCCCTGTAATTAATTATGCCATTTTATATATTATACTTGTCGAAAACAGTAAGGATTGCTAGAAAATTAAATACATTAAAAGGGCTCTCAATATTTTAATAACCTTGAACATATTGAAATACAAATGTGCCATGTGTTAAATGTTCATGTGTCATATGTTACATGACAAATAAACATATACCTACAAGACATTTTTATCTTTATGGGTTCAAGATAACGTATTTTGTCTGTATCCCCACACTGCTGTATATTTCCACGGGTGCAGGAGGCGAGTATAGCTGATATCTACACATGAGATTGCTAAATAATAGACACCAGGTCAACATAAACGAAAAGCATTATTCACTGTTTGTTTGGGGCGAATTGCATAAAATCTATATTTCTTCTGAAAGTCTAAGGAAATTAAGCTTTAAAATGTTTTAGTGTTTAGAAGTTTTCATAATATTTCAGTACTTAAGAGTTTCCTTCGTGTTAAGATCTGGATGAGTCCCAGGTTTTTTTTAGATCAATTTAAATTTTTGTGACTCCCTGATTTAGATTCTCATTTTCGGTATCTTGTCCTATTTCCCATGGCATTTTGCTTAAGTGAGGCAACTAACCCTTTCTACTTCTGTCATAGTATTGTTGTGAGGTTTCTCAAAGCCTGCTTAACCATTAAGCTTTATTAAATAAAAAGATTTGTATTTCCTTCTCCCTCCCTCCCTCTCTTTCTCTCTCTGCCTTTCTGCCATTAACATTTGTGGAGTCTGGCAGCATTATTTCTCTGAAATGACATTTAAGAAATTGTGGTAAACATCTTTCTTTTATTTTCTTTTTTGGTGGCACATTGAGCATATATTGTTTTAAAAACCCTTCTTTGGAAGACTTTTCTAATAGGTTTTCCATTTTGCTTTTTCAACAACAGTGAGGAGAGGAGATGTTTTAGCTGCATGGAGTGGGATTCGTCCTCTTGTAACGGACCCCAATTCCAAAGACACTCAGTCCATCTCCAGGAACCATGTGGTGCACATTAGTGACGGTGGACTTGTGACCATAGCAGGTACCAAAACTTTTAATTTCAATCTTTTGCTGTGTCTCACACACAAATACTAGAAATTCTTCACAGGTTGTATGACTTGGAGTATATCATCATTTGGTTAAAGGAAAACAGTCAAAAATCTTATTTGGAGGCTTTTAAACAGAGGCTGGATGGCCATCTGTCAGGGGTGCTTTGAATGTGATTTTCCTGCTCCTTGGAAGGGGGTTGGATTGGATGGCCCACGAGGTCTCTGTCAACTCTATGATTCTATGCCAAATTTCTTAATTGTGACACTAGAAATTGTGAAGGAAATTGATAGCCTGTTTGTCTAATTTTGCCTACTGGGATGAGTGTCTCACTGAAGTAATGGCCATTCAGAAAGAAGGCCAGAGAAGGGAAATCTTTGATATTCACAGGAGCCTCTGCAGCCAAGAAGCCATCATGACTTCTCCTTGTCTTCTTCACAAGGGGAAGTGTTGTGCAATTGAGACACATACAGCCAATGCTTTGGAAGGCAACAGAATGCAGACCTGAAAACATGGCTGAGTACTACAGGTTGTCCTCCCTCCTCACATACTTCTCACTATAGGGAAATAATGGATTGAGCAAAAACAGGTCTTTGGCTATGCTGTTCTCCAGATTCAGCTCCCCACTCCATTCTAAAATGATAATATTATTGAAATCTTTTGCACACAATCGATGAAAGTCATGATAATATCCATCAGGAAGTCCCTGAGCTACAAAGATCCAATTTACGGATGTCTCATAGTTAAGGATGGGGTTGAGACAACAGGAAGTAAGAGAAATCTACCTCTAAGAAGGGAAA
Organism: Anolis apletophallus; assembly: GCA_030556195.1. NCBI lineage: Eukaryota > Metazoa > Chordata > Lepidosauria > Squamata > Anolidae > Anolis > Anolis apletophallus. Next base: position 146,223,271 of record JARBWK010000002.1, read on the forward strand.
TTCACTCCTGAAAAAGTTACCACAGGGAAAAGGTGTCTCAACTGAAGCTTTCTCACCAATCCTTGTTTCCACAACAAGCCAAATTTTTCAAAATTCAGTTGTCATGGGGACAGAAAGGTGAAATCTACTGAATTGGGGACAGGCAACAAAACAAACATCACAGGGGTATTAATCCTTCCCTGTGCCATCCAAAGCATGCATGTGTGTATGTGTGTTTGTCTATATAATATATATATGGCTGGAGCTACACTTAAAAAATGTATCTATTCCAATTTACAAACAAATTCAGCTTAAGAACAAACCTACAGAACCTATCTTGTTTGTAACTTGGAGACTGCCTATATTTGTTCACAGGTGGGAAATGGACAACATATCGCTCAATGGCAGAGGATACTATTGATGCTGCTGTGAAAGCTCATGGTCTTCATGCCGGTCCCTGTAAGACTTCAGGACTTCTCCTTCAGGGTGCAGAGGGTTGGAGCCCTACTCTTTATATCCAACTGGTTCAGGATTACGGACTGGAAAGCGAGGTGAGACTTATAGTATTGTCTCTGTGTGTTCTATTTATTTTAAATAAAATAGAATAGTGTGAATCTTTAGAACATTTTTAGTTCACAGGAAGGAGCTTTCTTTTCTGGTTATACAATAACCTGTTCCCATAAAAACAGAAAAACTCCCTTTTGTTTCTTTTTGTTTTTTCTTTAGAAATGAAAAATATGAAACAGATTCTTCAGATATTTTATTATTGTAATGTCTTTGTAATCTCTGTATGTATTCTCTCTGAACTATGACAGTATCCAAGCTTTGTGCCTTCTCACTTCCAAGTAAATCTATTCTTTCAACCTGATCACAGTAGCAGGACTCTAAAGCATCATTAGTCACTGTTCAGTTGATACATGCAAGCAGAATTAATGCTGGTCTCAGCATTCCAGGTGTAGTCAGTTGCCTCCCACATAAACTTGCATCCAGTGTCTTCTTCAACCTATTAGTTACAGGCAAGAGGAGAATTCTCAGGAATCACTCATGTCTTAGGTGAAGCTGTATTCCTGAAAGTATCGGCTGCATAACATGTTCTCAATTCCATAGGTGGCTCAACATCTTGCAAATACATTTGGGGACAAGGCTTTTGAAGTGGCCAAGTTAGCTCAGGTGACTGGAAAGAGATGGCCTATTGTTGGAAAACGTCTTGTGTCAGAATTTCCTTACATTGAATCAGAGGTATGATGGGGACTTTTATCTTCCCCTCCTTTTTTCTTTCTTTGTGTTTCTTTTTCAGGTCTTTATTGTCTTATACAGTGTCGAGTAGCTTTGATTTCTCTTTCTTCTAACTCATAATAGTTAATAAATCAGAGTATTATAGCCTAAGAGAGTGGGCTGTCAGTTGGAAATACATTTTTTCAAGGTTAAAAAAAATACAAATGAAGAAAAGCAAACAAATCCTATTTATATTATGATCTACTTTGATAATATCAACATTTCTATATTCCAGATAAATTGGGGAAAAATAAACTAAATTGTTTAAAATTTTGGTTTCACACAAATTAGTTTTCCCTGAGGCATCAATATCAGAAGATCTTGAATACACCAGTACCGATATTGACTGTATCATTAGATTTCCAGTTTTGTAAAATTATGACCAGAATCCTGTTGGTGATATAGGAAATTACATAAGTGTAGACTTTTTAGTTCTCATTAGGAAAGGGAATATGCTCTACCTCCTTCATGATGTGATGTGCCACCCCGCTGTCCCCTTCATGGCCATTTAAGGGCGAGGGGAATGTGAGTTCTGTGTTCTGTTTCAGGCTTTCAAAGTCCAATTGATCTTTTGAATGCTCTCTTTCAATACTGTAGATCGAATATGGGATCCAAGAATATGCCTGCTCTGCCGTGGATATGATTGCCCGCCGCACACGTTTGGCTTTCCTGAATGTGCAAGCAGCCGATGAAGCCTTGCCAAGAATTATTGAGATCATGGGGAAGAAGCTAAAATGGAGTGAACAGAAGAAGAAGGTACAATCAGGGTGGGATGGAAGAGTAGGATTGTCTTGTTCCATAGCTAAAGGCATAGGAGATTCTTTCCAAAGATCTAAATTGAGGTAAATGAGGATGTGGAAACATGTCCCAAGTTATTGGATAGTTCAAAAATGGAAGAGAAGACAGACATGAGGTGTGTTGAAGGAGCCACATACACTGGAGAAAAGAAATGATAAAATTCACACTTAGACATGAAACGACTTTCTTGCCAAGCTGTGGCCCAAAGCACATTTTAGTCTGTATCCAGTTGTTAGTTCTAACTACAATAAATGGACTAATTCAACTGCTAAATGCTAAGTCAGTGTTTTAGTAAAGTCTATTGATTCAATAGATCTGCTCTAGTTGGAGGAAGCACTTTGATTGGGGCTGTTAGCATTACTTCATGGGAAGCTTTTACAAATAGCCTTTAAGAACTTTTTTGTACCCCGCCTCCATCTCCCCAAAGGGACTTGGGGTGGCTTACATGGGGAGAATCCCGATCAACATGGTTAAAATATAACAGTGATCGCTCACCTTCTTTGACATACATGTTTAGAGGTACTCATCTGTGCTACCCTTTCTGGTTTTCCTTGAAGTTATAGAAATGAAGAAAGCCAAGCAGAGTAACAGCCTCAGTCCATATGGTGGGTCCCATAATTTTCCTCCATAGCATTGAAAGGAACCAGCTTCTGAAGGGGACTATTTGCAACAGATACATATGTCTGATTCTCAGTCTTCATGTTAGAAAATACTGTATATCTTACAAATACCTGAAGAGAAAGTTGAACTTTTTATGTGTTGTGTTTTTTACTGGTTGTTGCCCACCGACTTGGGGAACAGAATTCCAATATCATTGTTCTCAGACCCCAAGAACTAAAATATGAAAGTGTGTATAGTTCATAGACTATAGGAAGGATTGTTTTTGTCAGGCTCTCAGCTGTAGATCCCTGCTTTCACATGATCAGAGGCTGGAATAATTTAAGGGTGGTCAACAGTGCTGAGAACATAGGGAAATATATCTAAAAGGTAAAAAAGCTTGGTGGGGAGAAGAAAGCATTTAAAGGCTCCAAAACCTTGGTCTGCATAGTTGTCCTGCCACCTGAACACAGCAATCAACAAATGCCAGAAGCGTCAAAAAATAGATCTCTCAAAACTTTCCACATGCCACTTAGGGTATTAATTGTAGCTATGTGATAGCAGCATTAAATTTAAAGGCCATCTCTCGGCCCTTTTGTCTGCAAGCGCAGGTCTTGCTGCCATCACTGTGAGTCGCACGCATAGATTAAGAGTGTGATACAGCCCTAAAAATCTTTACATTGCACGTCTCCTGGAGTAATTATCGCTTGATAATCAACACTTGTACAACCGAACCAGTGATCTAACTGAAGCATGAAATGCTGCCTAATCTTAATTACCTTGTTCACCTTTAAGCACTTTTTGGTCATCAACTGCTGATATTCCTCTAAGGACCGGCAATTATAATTAAGTGAAAGGAGCCAGTAAAACATTACAGCAAAGAAGAAATGCAGAATGTAAATATTTGCTGTTGCCCTAGAGCTGAGACTGTGTGCTGCTCTCCCTGTTCAGGATCAGCTTGAGGAGGCAAAGAAGTTCCTGTACTATGAAATGGGCTACAAGGCACGGTCAGAGCAATTGACGGATCGTAGTGAAATCACTCTGTCCCCAAAGGATATTGAAAGGTAAAGATATTGTGTTAGTCCCTGTTAGTTTCTGCACTCAAGGTAGAATACCCAATGGAGTGGCGTGCAGTTTAATAACAAGACTTTCAGTCATGATTGCTGAGCTATAACATCAAGCCCCTTTGACTTTGCTACTACTGGTATGTTCCCTTTGTTTCTTTGATATGTTCATAGGCAGTCTGAGTGATTCTTATTCTGCTCTCTGACAGACTAAGAATATTGTGTTTTCTATTTTAGGCTGAGCATAGTAGGATTGGCTTAGAAAGCTACCTGCCTTACAGCCTCAGAAGGTTGATCTATCTTGTGCTGCTGTTTTATAACACGGGCCTCAGATGGGTTGAGAAACCTATGGTCTACCACTGGCCTCAGGTGACATGATCATTTGTCTGGGGTAGTAGGAATTACAGTTCACAATTTCCTTTGTCTTGCTTTAAACCAAGATCTTTCTTAGTTTTAATATCTCTGATTTTCTTAACTGGACATCTAAGGCCCAACCTACACTGCCATATTATGAAGTTTGAACTGGATTATATGGTCAGTGTAGACTCAGGTTCCTCTTACACTGTCCTGAGTCACAGGATCTGATCCCAGGTTATCTGCTTTGAACTGGATTATATGAGTCTCCACTGCCAGATAATCTGGGATAAACATGTAATCTGGGATCAGATCCTGGGATATAGGGGCAGTCTGGAAGAGGTCTCATATAATACAGATTGAACTTTATTGAACTGGATTATATGAGCCTACACTGCCATATAATCCAGTTCAGTCTGCATTACAATGGCAGTGTAGATGGAGCCTGAGGTGTTTGAACCTACAACCACATATCTATAAATTATGTGTACTTCCATTGAGCTGTGTGTCCTTCCCTGAGATTTTGATGACTCTGCCATTGGTGAGAGTTGTATGTAATGGAATTTAAAGGGGAAATGTTAGGGGTTGAGGAGTTTTTTTTAGAGCTGGTGAAAATAAATGCAATGTCTTTTGTGGGGTAGATGTTTTGAAAATTGTAGTGAAAGTATTGTGAGGATACAAGGAACAGGGGAGCTCATAGTTATAAAGGAGCCTCCTGTTAAAAATCGCTATTTTAAACTGCTTTTCCTATTTGTACACCTTTTTCATGAATGATCTAATCTTGCAGATATAAAAAGAGGTTCCACATGTTTGATAAGGAAGGCAAAGGTTTTATTACCATTTTGGACGTGCAGCGTGTGTTAGAGGTAACATTTTACTTCCTCTCTGTTATAAGAAAAAAAATGTCAAAATTGCCTGGCATGATATTAATAGTGTAGTATTAATCCAAGCATGTGGGCTTTTTTTCTTTCATATACTTCATAGAGCATCAACTTTCAAATTAATGAAAGTGCACTCCATGAGATTTTGACTGAAGTGGATTTGAACAAAAACGGGCAGGTTGAACTCAATGAATTTTTGCAAGTGAGTGCTTCAACTTATTTATTTATATAGTGTGTGTGTTCGCTTATGTATGTACAAGAAAACCAGCGTATCAAGTATGTATGTCTAATTACTCACAATGTTTATTTTTTGTTAATACTGTGGAAGGCAGGATTACTGGAAAATTGCATAGGCATTAATTTCTTGGAGCAGATTTGATTTTTAGAGTAGCAATCCATCCATCTTTAAAAATTGATACAAGATGGAAAATAGTCATTAGATTCGCTCAAGAGAGGGCAACCTATTACGATGCGTGCTCTAGAAAATAAGGCCCACTATAAGTCAACATAGTTCATACCGATCTTTCTATTTCTGTTATGTAGCACCTTTTAGCAGCCCTCCCTGTGAAATAATGTTCCACTAGGTAAAGGTAAAGGTTTTCCTCTGACATTAAGTCCAGTTGTGTCCGACTCTGGGGCTTGGTGCTCATCTCCATTTCTAAGCCGAAGAGCCGGCATTACACCTTCATGGTCATGTGACCGGCATGACTGCACGGAGCGCCGTTATCTTCCCGCCAGAGCGGTACCTATTGATCAACTCACATTTGCATGTTTTCGAACTGCTAGGTTGGCAGAAGGTGTGCCTAACAGCGGGAGCTCACGCCGTTCCCCGGATTTGAACCTGCAACCTTTCGGTCTGCAAGTTCAGCTGCTCAACGCTTTAACCCACTGTGCCACCGGCGGCTCATGTTCCACTGGCTCTCTATAAATACAAAGTGCAGTGGTAGTTCACATGCCCAGCCACAAATAATAATAATAATATATTTTTAACTGTCCCTCTCTCCCCGAAGGGACTCAGCCTAAACCTTTAGGTCAACGTAGCCAGGCTTTTTCTTATTAATATTATTAGTTTCTTTCAACAGCAACACCAATAAAATAAAATAAAGGGGATTTTACACATATGGAAGAGTACTCCCAGATTTATACTGTGTTTGTATGTATGATGAAGCCCATACCAGATCCTTATTGTCTTTGAATGTTATCTCCTGGATCTTCCGATCTTGCCCACTCCATTAGCTGAACTAACACACATTAAAATCCTGGATCAATCATGTATTTGGCAGACCTGTTTGATAAGTTGGCCATGTGAAGGGAGGTCATTCATATTTCTAGACCATATTTCATTTCAACCTGTAAGGACCAAATGTCCAGAAAGTGACAGAGAAAACTGATGCACATGGAATTGATGCACAGAAAGTGGAAGAAGGAATCACATATTTGAGCCTGCAGGAAGTTCTTGACCACTATGATGTGTTTTTGCCATGGTGGCTGAACTGAGGCCCCTTCTACACTGCTGTCCATATAATCCAGATTATCAAAGCAGATAATCCACATTGCTTTGAACTGGATTGTATGAGTCTATACTGCCATGTCCAGTTCAAAGCAGATAAGCTGGATTTTATGTGGCAGTGCAGAAGAGGGCTGAGTCACACTATGTCATTTTGAACTATAGACAGAAAGGGGGACAAAGCATGTGTGACTTAAGAAATGCAAAAGGTGGAACATCTTTCTCGTTTTGAAATCAAGATCCTGTAAAATGAACAATCAGAACTTTTAAAGGTAAGATCCTGAAATGTTTCTAAGTGCCCATTTGACTCTTTTCGTGCAGCAGCAGCTAATTTGTTGGGGTTTTTTTTTTTTTTGCTAGCCAGGTTTTTTTGTTTGTAGGGCCTTTCATGGTCAGGTATGTCAGATGACTGCCAGGTCCTTCCTGCACTATGGCAATGATGAATGCAGAACATGAGATAAATTAATGCTTGGGATTTTGGTCAATGTCAGCCCTTTCTTCACTGTGTCAAGTTAAACAAACAAGATCAAGGCAAGGGAAAATGGTAATTGTCTCTCTCCAGATGGGCTGCGGATGAGAGCGCTGTTGAATCTAAATGCAGAATTTTTTACCGATTGTGTCCATAGTCTGTGAACACACACTCCGGAGTCACAGATATGATATGTATTCACCTCAGACTTTGTAAAATAAATTATTGGAGTAAATATATTTTAGAAAGGGGTGGTTGGGACTGGTGATTTTTTTTTTAAAAAAAAGAACTCTAACAATAACACCCACTACTTTATTTATTCTCAAAACCCTAAACAAATAGTCTTTAATTTATTATTTTCTTTCCTAATGAGGCAGTTTTCTTCAACATCAGCAGCCCTCTTGCTTTGTAATTGCATTTGATTGCTATTTGGTTTGTTTGAATGTGCTGTCATGTCAGAAGTTGAAACGGTTTCCTACTGTGTCTTATTTATAGTGTTCTGTTTCTCCCTTAATAATCACCATGTTCTTCTTATGCATCATATATAACATTACTTGTTGTTTTAAAATGCAATTTTATCCCATCAGTCTCCCTTCACTACTCATTGAGTAAGGTCCCTTCTACACTGCCATATAATCCAGATTATCAATGCAGATAATCCACATCTGCTTTGAACTGGATTATATGAGTCTTCACTGCTATATAATACACTTCAAAGCAAATCATCTGGATTTTACATGGCAATGTAAAAGGGGCCTAATTTGTCAACCTGAACATTAGGAAGTTCTGTTTTTTGCATTATACCTGTATGGAAACCCAAGACTCTTTTGCAGAACTTCTTTCAACATCCTTGAAATGTGGTCCAGGACTTAAGCTGGTCAAAATAATTAAATCAGCTTGTCTTATCAGTTGTGTGTGTTATTCAAGACCGAAGTAAGGAGAAGTCCAGAAATGGTCAACTGGCAGACCTACATTCCTGGAATAATTCACCGAAGCCAAATCCAGCACTAACTACATGCCAGATCCTCAGTGGCAATATAATTTTTCATAATACTTGTGGGTAACAGAAAACCTATAGGAAGGATGGAACTCAATTTTACTGGTCAGTAACTGGAAGTCACTTGATTAGGCAATTTTAGGCCATTCCTCTTTAACATGAGGTTAACATCAGATGGGAGTAATGAAGTTTGCTTCCCACAGATGCCTGCCTGGTTCCTTCTTTATTTAGAGTCCTATCCTTGAAAGGTTGGTTTTGTGGTGTGAGGTTAATAGTATCAAGGGGAAAGAGAAGATCACATTGTCTGGTTAGGTGAGTTCCTGGTTCACACTAAACATCAATTTAATGGAAGCTGTGGAATAGAGACATCTCTGCATATCAGTGGTTCTCAACCTGTGGGTCCCCAGATGTTTTGGCCTTCAACTCCCAGAAATCCTAACAGCTGTAAACTGGCTGGGATTTCTGGGAGTTATAGGCCAAATTATCTGGAGAGCCACATGCTGAGAACCACTGCTGTAGACGTTACTGGAGAAATCCAGTAACTTTGAAGCCAGGATTCAGAAAAAGTGTATGCACTCCCCCTCCACTAAATAAGAATAACACAAAACAGCAGATTATGACTGTTATATGTGTGGTGGCAAGGAGGTCAGGTAGTACAGGGGCAGTGTAGGATTGGCACGGCAGAAGCCACACTGTTTTAAGTATAAAATCCATTTTATTAAAATTATCCCATACCTGCTTGCCTCCAACTATTTGAAATCAATACAATAAATCTCTCACTGGAAAATGCACATATTGAGTTATTTGAGCTGAATCAGATGAGTTTGCTTCCACACTTCAAAATGCACACTGGAAGATTACTTGTGCACCTCTCTCGCCAACTTGTAAAAAATATTTCGCTAGTGAGTGGTTGAGAAGCCCTCCAAACCAATTATGCATTTCTGGACTATTACTGACCCACAAGGATTGTACTCTTTGCCCTCACTGAACCCCTGGGTAAAGTTTATTTTTTTCATAGACTGGCTAATTAAAAGGATAGCTTTTTTATTCTTTCATAATGTGTTTCTTCAGGCTTTCGATTAAATCTAAGCAGTGAAATACGAGAGGTTTTCTTGAATACATATGATGGAGCTGCACAACTGGTTGAACAGCTACTTAAACTGGTCTTCCCATTTCTGCCCCTGTGCCTGACTTCTGGATTGTAAGCCTGTAGGGTAGAGATAGATAGTGTCATTCTTTTAAAGTGGCATCTACATAATAGTGCTAAAGAAATAAATGCATCTGTTTGCGTTGATCTAGTCTTTCAGTCAAAGCAGATGCACTTTCTTGAATGTCCTGGCCTATCACAAGTAGCCAGAAGGCTTCCAATAAAGACTTGACCATGGTTTCTCTGGCAAGCCAATGAATTAACTTTGAAGTCAGGAATAATCAAATAAAACCTATGTATATATGTGTCCTGGAGGGATTCCTGATTGCTCACAAACAGTAAAGGAGGCTAAATAATGCATTGCAAATTGTTCACTCATCTCTACTTCAGCCCTTAAGAAACAACTCAGAAAAGTAACATAAGAATGTGGCTTGTAGCGTTTGCTGTCATGCTGATATAACATGACTCAACCCCAGCGTGAAATGGATATATAGGGCAAGAAAAGCAGGGTTTCCTGGTTGTTCTATAGATTTCTGGTACTTTCTCACTTGAAAAATAATGAGTTAACCCCCATGTAATGTCAAATTACTAATAGGCAAGTGCAGACATCCTGTGAGAATACTGGAGACATTTGGGGAAGATTTAATGCAAGTTTTTAGAAACTTAAGACTGATGCATATTTAAAAATCTGTGCCCCATAAAGGAAAGATGAGCTAGGGCAGTGATGTAGAACTTGTAATCTTCCAGAAATTCGTAGGCTGGAGTTCCCAGCATTCTTCACCCTAGTCTGTGGTGGCAGGGGCTGATAGGACTTTGAAATCAACAATCTTTGCAGATCCCAGGTTCCACACACACCTTGCTTTCATTGGCTCATCATCATTATGGAGCCCCTGGTGGCGCAGTGGGTAAAACCCTTGTGCCGACAGGACTGCTGACCAAAATGTCGACAGTTTGAATCCGGGGAGCGGGGTGAGCTCCCATATGGCAGCTCCAGCTTCTCATGCGAGGACATGAGAAAAGCCTCCCACAGGATGGTAAAACATACGGGCATACCCTGGGCAATGTCCTTGCAGATAGCCAAATCTCTCACACCAGAAGCGACTTGCAGTTTTTCAAGTCGCTCCTGACACACACACAAAAACAAAAAAACATCCGGGCAACCTCTGGGCAACATCCTTGCAAAAACATTTCATAATAACCAAAACATTTTAAAAAACGTAAACCATTAAAAGAGAACATCTAGCTCATTAAACAAGGACTTTTCCTTTTGATCAGTTTCCCAAAGCCTGCTGAAGCACAAACAATTTTTTTCCTGTCTGTGAAAGTATAGCAAGCCTAACCTCTTTGGAAAGGGAGTTCCTGAGTCAAACTGTAACCACTGAGAAGATGTTTGAGTGCAAAATATTGGTATATGCATGTGAATAGGTTTGTATGCATTTATTTATGAGAATAAACAAAAGTAGTAACAAAGTCCCTTCGATCTTGTCTCCTTAGCTCATGACTGCTATTCAGAAAGGATCTATTTCTGGAAGCCGGCTAGCAGTACTTATGAAAGCCGCGGAAGAGAACATTTCTCAGCGTGAAGTGATTTCAGTGGATCGGAGTGGAGGTGGACTGTGAGTTTTGGGAGCTTAGAGTGACAGAATGGTGTCCCGTGTAGCTGCATCTCGCTGCTGTAAAAACATTCCAGTGCTTTCAGATGTTGCTGCTTCTTCTACTCAAACCTGTCTTACGCTGAGCAACTGTGCAGAAAACCACGTCAGTCGCTGCAGTTCTCCTCCTTTTTGTTTACTGTAAAGGCCCTGCTGCTCTGAATTGTGGCCTGCTAAATGGGCATATATTGTGTCTGCTTTGCACAGAATCAATGATGGACAAGCATTTGGAGTAAGGAAGAGAGGGAGCTGAGATATATTTTTCTGGGCTAATTTCATTCTGATGTCAGCACAGCAGTGAGAACGATTCATCTTCTGTGTCTCACAAGGGGGGTCCCCACCCTCCTTTTCACAGCTTGCAAACCTGAACTGGCAAAAGTAGAAGGTGCCAGCATGCTTTGTGTGCCCTCTTCTTGGAAGTGTCTTGTGATAAATATTCACCCTTTTCCTAGAACCTCGGGGTTAATAATACTTTTAGAATTGTTGCAAGTCTACAAAATGTGCATGGCAAACGAGTGATTTACTGTTAGAAAGAATAAGAGTACCTGTATCTAGGGTGGTTTTTTGGTAGAATATTACCCAAAAGCAAAATGAAAGTCCTGCCAAGGAATATTTAAATGCTGCCAGACTTAGTTTTACCAACATTGGACATGTAGTTGAGTCTCATTGAAACTACTAAAATTTTAATAACTATGTCCTGTATACCAGCTGAGTTGAATTAATTTCTGAAAAGCACAGCGAGGCAGCATCAGACTAGAAGCACATCATAAGGATAGCTTGAAACAAACATGTGCCTAATATCCCACCATGGAAAAATGTAATACCGTAGCACAGGTGGAATTTCCACCTCTGTCCCTTTTCCGGTAACTGCCTCTTTGGTCGTAAGGTATTTACTGCACTAGGTGTTTTCCCTTTACTGTTAATTTTCTTTTTGTAGAGGATTTAACATATGCATCCAAATTGACTGATCTGTTCATCTGTACTGGACGAAAAAACAATTAAGATAAACTTAGGACATTTGGGACTCTTGTTTCTTGCCTAACATGAAGCAAAGACATCTGTGAGCCATCTTAGATCCCACTTCAGGAGAAAGGCAGCATATAAATAAAATTACATTATAATTTTTGTCTTGAATTTATCTATTTACTCAAGTTGGGGGGGGGGTTGGGGTTTAATCAAGGTAATGTTCCTTAAAGGCTCAATATGGATAAGATTTGCAGTCTTGGAACTTTTAGGCTGAAATTATTTCTTACATTGTTGTTTTGATTGCTGAATGACTCAAAGAAGAACTTGTCTCAGAATGAAATGTGGGAATTTGTCTTTCATAGATCTAGAAATGAGCTAAAAGTGTCACTTCCGCAAGGACCTAAATACAGTTGCCAGTCTGATTAGAGTAGGCCCACTGAATTAATTGCTGGAATGAATGTCAATGCTTATGTAAATAGCATTGATTCAGTGGGTCTAATCACATTGGGACAAACAATTGGGTGTAGCCTGAGGATTTTGGTTTTGGTCAAAATATTTTCATCAGATCAATTGTTAATGTATTGTGCTAATATTTTATAAACAGCACTTTTCAACTTTTACTCTTAAAAAAACCCCTCTATGCAAATGTGAAAGGCTACTGCTAGAAATAGATACTGGAATGTAAAAGCAACCCTATAGCTAAGTTCAGAGGGAGGCATTTGCATCTATAAATGACATTTTTAATTTTGTCCAAGTTTTAGTATATGGAGCTGGGTTCTGATAAGAAAAAATAGAGCAGCATTTTCAGGGGGGGGGGGGGGTCCCTATGCAATCCAGAGTGGATTTTTTTTCTTCATTTGTTTTTGATATAATCAGTATGCTTCAGAGATCTACTTTTTACAAATTGACAGTGAAAATGGAGAGGAAGAGGAGTTCTCTTGATTCTACCCCGGAGCATGGACACAAAGTAAATCTTCATGTGGACTTGACTATTTGTGGATCTTTTCTCTCTAAGTGCAAATGATTGTGCGGTGCTGTCAGTCTTTTGACTGCTTCACCTCCATCCTGCCAAGACATAATGGACTCTTTTTACATATCGGGTTTCATCTCTTTGCATTAAGTACAGGAAAATCAGCTCAGAGGGGAGTAATCAAAATCTTTCTCATGTATTTGAGGTGTATAAGAAATGAGTGTTTGCTATAACTATTCCCCAAGAAGGTGTCAATGATTTTATTTAACTTTAAAAGTGACATTTTAAAATTACCCTCCCCCTTCTAATCCTAGTGATCAAGAAGTGTATGTTCCTCATCCATGTGTCCATCAATGCATCAATTTCTTTGACAACTAAGTTTAACCTGGCAGGGGATGATAGTAACTACTGAAGAGCAAGCCATGCTTTTGCTTATTATGTCTTTCTAATTAGGCTCCTTCTCCATGATAACGGTGATGTCTAGTTGTGCCTCTTGCTAGCTTTGTTTTTGCTGGTTTTTCCTCTCTTTTTCTTTTCTTTTTGGTTAAACAGGTGCGGTCATGTCGTGAAAGTGAATATACGTTTGGCTTTTCTTTTGTAATTTAAATGCATGCTCTTCATTTGGGGGTTTGATCTTTCTGTGCCATTTCCCCTTGCTTTCTTCTCCGATAGCAGAATAAAACGCACATCTCTGTTTTGTAGGGGGAAGTGAAAGAAGTTGTGTGCATCATCCTACACCTGCTTGATTCAGTAAAATTAAAGACTCAGAATTAGTTGATTAAATGCCACCCTAACCCCCTCCTTTTTTGTATCTCTTTGGAAGATTGTCATATAATGAATGGTAAATACGAAGTCCTCGCAGGATTGTTTTACAATGTGTTAATTGGTGGAATGCTACTGTACTGCTGTGTTTTAAAATGAAAGAAATGTGACAACAAGGGGCTTGTTGGTATGTATACATGCCGTATGTTTTTCCATCCGGCACTTTTATGTAACGTGTTGGGTATTGTTCAGGATTGGACTGTTAAATACTGTGTTTGAGGCCAGATTGTCATTTTTATAACTGTCTTGGTGTTTTATTGCCATTATTTATTACTTTTGATATACAGAATGAGCTGCATGCATTTATAGAGCAATAAGAGGATGTATTTAATGTGCCTTGTTTTTAACTGAATAAGAACTGAAAGCATGAATCAATAAAACTGATTAAAATGGTCTACTCACTGGCATCTTGATGTTACTGGCAGTTACTGAAATAAAGTTGATTATCCTTGAACTATTCTTCCCCTTCCCCTCCTTTTTCCTGTGGGAAAGTATAAAATGGATATCTTGAACTTTAGTTTTAAGAGATAGTATTATTTACTGGCCTTAACTCAATATGTTGAGTGGCAAATGATGAGTTAAATTACAACAAAACATGCCATAAGAGTTAATGACAAATGTTTTTGTTGAAATACGTTATTGTTGCTTCAGCATTTTTCCTTCCTTTCTCCCCACTTATTCATTGTGTTATGAAACAAATGGCAATAACCAACAAATGTTCACTATAGTGGATTTTATTTTTAATTCAACCAACTCTCTTTGGACACCAAGTTATCACACACAGAGATTAACTTGATCATAACTAAAATCTATATGAATTAATGGGCAAGATTATCTAATCCTTTTTTGATCGTCTTGCATATCAGGCCAGTCCCAAATTGCCAAGTGCTGATAAATGTTCTGACAGTGGAGGAAAAGCTATCCATTTTTTCATGACAGGAAATTAGTTAAGCTGTTTACAAGTTTTCTAATGCAAACTTTGTAGTGCTCATATTCAGCTGTAGTTCCTACCTTACATATGATTGTATTTTTATTTCTGTTTTTTAGTATTAGTAGTTTATGTATGCATGTGTAAATAGTCTGGAAATGGTGGTTGGGACATTCTAGGCGGCTTAGAACTGAAGCCTCTTAAATATAATTTCAACTTGGTTAAACCATCATTGTGTAAACAGCAATGTGTTCTAAAACATGTCTCTGTATCAGTATGTTAAGTATAGTTGGCACTCTGTATTCATGAATGCTACATCTACAGATTCTACCATTTACAGCTTGGAAGTATTTTTTTAAAGCAAATCCTGATTTTGCCATTTTTATGTGTGAGAGAACATTTACTATATGCCATTGTATACAATGGGACTTGAGTATCCAGGGATTTTGGTATCTGTAGGGAGCCCTGGAACTAAACCCTAGTAGATACCAAGGGCCCAGTGGATAAAAAAAATTCCATGCTTCCCTTCCAATGACTGCTAGCAATCCCTCTCCTCTCCATACAGATAGATATGCAGTCCTGATTTCAGGATCAACTCAATTAAATAAATCTCTGTTTGGGCGTGTTAGAGACCATGTGGGATGCAGGAGGATACCAAGTGTATCGGTAGTTACTGAAAAGGACATTCAAGTGCCACCTCGGAGTTGGTTGAGGTAGGCAGGATTTCCCTGGGTACTGGTTGTGGGGGGTCGGGAGCAGGTCAGGGTTTTGCCCTCCCTTCTGCTCGAGATCCCCGTGTACAACTGGTGGGCCACTGTGTGATACAGAATGCTGGACTAGATGGGCTGAGGTCCGATTCAGCATGGCTCTTCTTATGTAGGACCATTGGCCAAGACTTGATTTTCAAAACATGTGAGGTAAGAAGCCACACATATTTGAACCAGAAATATCAAAGCAGGGCTCGCAGTTCAACTGCAGTGCTTTGAGTGAATTCTGCCATCAAATTTGAACTGATTGCCTTTGATTAGAGGAGATTATAGAGCATCTTCAGCAAGGTGCATTTTGCTACTAAATGTGTTCTGTTTGCTCGCCCCTTGCAAAGGAAGGGCTTGTCAAGTTTGCCTATGCCTTGCCTTTGAGCCTTACCTCCCCCGCTCCGCATCCTCGCCTCAATTATCCACTGGAGGTATGAAACATATACAGAGGCACAAGAGCATTCAAGCTCTACAATATTTGCACAGGTGTGATGATCAGAAGGCAGCAGGCGTCCATCCAGAATCAATACTTCACTCAATCTGTGCGAGACGCAACTAATTTAGGAGAATTCCAGGTCTTGCCTCCCTCTCTGCTAGCGTCTCCCTGCTTTCCATAGACTGTCAGTGGCTAATTCCACAATAAGTGGAGCTAAACGACGCTGTGCCTACTCTAATTTACCTGGAGATTTATTTTATTTTATTGCCTCTGAAGACATAATTATGCATTAGATTGAGCTGGATTTGTATGGAAGAGCAAAGAAAGAGAATATGTTCCCTTTTTTGAAACTCAGAAGAGAAAATACACACAATTGGAGTTTGAAATTGGCCTTCACCGAGTGTTAATTCAAACTTACAGTTAAAGCATGTTTCTTTAAAGTTTTGTTCCTTTTTTTAAAAAAGTGGGCACAGTTTCTTGGATTATTGCATGTTCAACAGCTGCACCATCTGAAGGACGTCTGTTCTTGACATGATTTAGTGCTGCATGCATTGTAGGGTATGTTTTCTTGGCTCCATCACAGCCTTGATAACAATGAAATCACAAGCTGCAATCTGGTTTTTTAAAAAGGCACCCTGGAAGGCCGTGGATAGGGAAAGAAATGTCCAAGTTTGACCTGTCTATTGTTGAGCTATATGAACTGGACATGAGATTCTTTTTACCAACCCTCCCCACCCCCTTCTTCTGCTTGTCTTAAGTTGAGTTAAATGTCATTAATTCAAGCGTTCAAACTAAAAGAAACTGAAGGGAACTGAATCAATTTATACATTGATTGGAAGCACTTTTTAAAAAGGAAGAATGCCTTGATTTCTCCCCCTAATTCACAACCTTTGGACATAAATGGACGCTCCCCCCACTAATCTGTTCTGGGGAATTTATTTTATTGAACTGCTGCGATGCTTTTAGTTTTGCATCTCTACAATTAACTGATTTGCAATTCATTTTTATGCATGCTGAGTTTTCCCTGTCCGAGTCTAGAAGCTGTAAATCTCGGATCTATTGAACTGACAGGGAAATATATTTCATTTTCCCCATGAATCATTTGCCATCCTTATTGCAGAAAAATGGCAAAATTATGGTGTACCATGTTTTAATAAATTACCGCTTTTAAAAATGTGTTCTGTGACCTGCTTGGAGAAGAGAATATTGTTGGTGATGAGGGAAGCTTGGTAAATAACGTATTTCTCCTACTACCACCATAAAGCCTAAGAGTACGACATAGTGCATTCTTAATATTTTAAGGTTGTGATGTGTTCATCTTTTTCTGAAACAATTCCAATTTTTGTATGTGTGAAGCATAGAGATTATTTTTTTTGTTTACTCTTAACAGACATTGCAAAAAGCAATTTTTTATATATATACACCTTAACTCTTTTCAGTTCTTTATCATTCACAAGATACGTGC